>APFE031520804.1:162528-205034 GCA_000404065.3 Pinus taeda
TGATGTGACTGTCTGATTTTCTTGTTCATGCTCATTATTTATGGTATTGGTATGCAAAAATAATTCAAAGTATAAATAAGAAAGGTTTGGCAAAAGAATTAGATAATACTGATTCACCCCCCCTCTCAGTATTATTGTCAACAAAGGATGTGTCCTTTCATATTCTAGATTACTCAAATCCCATCTAGTTTCAAAGAGCTAGATTCCTTCATGAAAGTTCACCTTCAGCTGTTCCAAATTCTACTCCTCTTCCACAGAAACAACAATAGATTGTGAAAGTCCAACACTGTGACCAAGTTGGCCCTATGAAAGATCATTGTTTTGATCTTCATCCATGTAAGCGCTATCATAAAACTATCATTCTTCAAACAAATGCTTCAAAAACAAGCCTCCTGCAAGAACAAAGATTCATCTTGGATGGATCGCTTCTTGGCAATGGGCTTCAACTTCCAAGAAAATATTTCAGCCATATGTCCGAACTTGTTCTAGAGTATTGAACAATCTTGCAGTTGATTTTTCTCCATCATCTCACCTTGTATCTAATGGTGGGGGAAGTGATGGTCATCTACAAGCTTCAAAGCCACATCAGGCGAGCCTGAGCCACAACTTTCCATACCATATTCAGAGTTGTAGCTAGAGACAAAGATGCCCCTGAGCATGCATTCAGTTGGTGATGCCTCTTCAAAGGATTGGGGATACTTCCTCTAGTAGAAGACTTCAGCTTCTTTCCATTTTTGGAAGAGTTCTAGGAATTTCATTAAGCATTCCAGAGTTGTTGGTAATCCTTAAACCATCATAGATTGAGACCTCCCTTTTCATGGTGAGGTTCTCCCTTTTATTCGGGGTGAAACCTCCCTTTCAAGGTTGAAGGTTTCCCTCTTCAAAACATCAGGAGCACTTCCTCTAGCAGAAGACCTCAACTTCTTGCCAGACCTGGAAGAGTTCTGGGAACTACACTAAGCATTCTAGTGTTGTTGGTCATCCTTAACCCACCTCCCTTTATACCAACATTTCAGAGAGCACATTCAGCCTAGTGTTGCCATGTATTTTTGCACATTTTTATTACAAATCTCTTCTTGGACTCATCCATAACCCTTCGGATTAAGGGGGGGAATGTTGGATACCTAATCCTCTAAGGGTTGGTGTGGAAGCTAAACAACCAAAGGGAGTCCATGAGACCACTTGGAATATGAATCCAAGGGTCACACCATGTACTATAAATGTATATCATGTTAATAATGGACGTACTCTCATGTTTATCTTTCATATTCTCTTGCTGCCATGTATGTGTTTAACATCATTCCTTGAAAACCCACTGGTTTAGGGTTTAGAGTACATCCTAAGGTACAAATCTCAACACTCTTTCTTATCAAGGTATGTACTTCCAACACTAGGATGTCTCCATCAACATTATCACTGGCGACACTAGCCCATTTGGCACCCATCACTGCAATATACTCTGTAGAATGAGCCCTAAAATCCTGATAGTGCCTTCGTCTCACCACATCTAAACCTAAAGATCTCAAATATCCATAGAGTTTCTCCCTGTGAGGCTAAACACCCTCTGAGTCTACATGATCTCCAATGGCTCACCCTGTCACTGATTTTGCATCCTATAAGGTAATTCAGAGTTGCCTTTGAACATGGACCATCATCCCTACAATCCAATACTACAAGCATCCATCCTCTCAGATCAAACACAACTTATGCAAATCCCTCTAATCTCGTATATACAACATCATGATCCAATGAAGAAACTAGCATGTCTATCTATAGTCCATCACATTAAGCAACCTCGATCAAACCAATCTCATTCATGCCAAAGCATGTTGGCATTATGGTGTTCATGGCTCTGTTGTAGTGAAAACTTAACACCCCCATTTTTTACTTATTTATTTCAAATAATGAGGATCCTTTCCATAAATTTTTGGCTAAATCACCTTTTTAATACTTTCTTTTGGGTTAAGTGTCCTACAATTTTGCCATTTTTTCATTTTTGTCGGATTTCTATTTTGATTACTTCATTGAGTTTGAATTTTCTCTAGCTTTCCATCAGTACTTGTTTCATCTCATTTGGTTACATGGTTTGCAAATGGTTCTTGTCCGAAGTTCGATAATTTTTACTGTTTGGGTTAAAAATTACAAAATGTGTAATACTTTAATTTTTGTAACTAAATTAGTAATTCATTGTAAATATTAATCCCTAGTTAATTTTTACTAATTTTTTCAATTTTCACTAACGGTCCTAGAAAATTTCCCAACCATATTGTAGAACAATTAAAATATGTGCCTTCGGGATCTCAATAATTTATTCTAATTTATACTTTTAAAAGAAATTACGAGATATGAATATCAAAATTACAAAGCAGTTGTCGTTCATTTTATAGAATTTTTAATTCCACTCCAAGTGGACCCTAGTTCACCTCACCTCCTTTCTTGCTTTACAAAAGTCCTGATATAAAAACTCTTGATACAATTTTTCCAATATTTAAAAATTGTCGATATCCTAATATCGAAATATCAGCATTTTCATTTGGTGCACATTTTAAAACTTCCAATATGGATTCGCCTTTAACATCCGATATTAGATTTTTTACGATGGTTATTTGGTTTTACCATAAAGTCCCTCCATGCCTTATGCTCCTCATTCTATCTCCTGCCCCTCCTCATCCTTCACCTCCATTAAAAGCCCTCCTCCATTTATGTTTTGATTCACATGAATCCAAAAGCCACTTGGGGTTTTGAAATTTGTGATTTATTTTCATAATTTTATATTATATTAAATTTAAATATATTATATTATATTTAATTATAATATATTTAATATTAATATAATTTTAATTTTAATATAATATAATAATCATTTTAATTTTTAATTAATGAATTTATTTTTTTAATTAGTTTGTAATTAATTAGTTTAATTTTTGTAAATTAAAATTGAAATTAATACTAATTAAGTAATAATTTGTTTAATTTAAGATTATTTTAATTAAAAATTATTAATTTGAGTCCAATGAGCAAATTTTCCATAATTCTGGCAATTTTGACACTTCAACTTTGGGAGCTCATAAGTTGAGATTTACTTGGCCAAATGAGGCCTAGGATGGCTCGTTGGATAGATAAAATAATGAAGAATATATATGAAGTGGTTTCATAACCAAATCATGTCATTTAATGAGTCTAAAATCTAGCATAAGATCAAACTACGAATTTTTAAACAAAGTTAATTTTTTGAGTTTAATTTTCTACATTTTCATTTGCTCATAACATCTATTGAATACAGATCCATTCAACTATGTTAACCTTGACCAATTAAATATTTATAGGAATCAATGAAAAACTCAGGTTTCCTTTTATTTATTTATTTATTTAAGTTTTGATTGCATATATTTTGTGTTCTAGATTTGGTATTTTCATTTTAATTTGTATTTTAATTGGTTTTGGTAGAAAAATAGTTGAATAGATGAGGAAAAGAAGATGTCAATCAATGGAATTTCTCCAGCAATAGAAGAAAATAAGTTTGGACTAATGAAAATTGTTGGAGTAGAGTTACTCTTCAACAACTCAATTATTTGGAATTCATTTTTTGTAAATTATAAATAGTTGTTTTTAGAATGTGCAAAGAGCTTCTCTCTTCTCCAATTTTGTAATTCTTAAAACACTATTGTAATAGGGATTTCAGGTTGTAGGTAGAGAGGATCAATCTCAGATCTGGGAATTATTGGGATTTGTCTTTTTCCTTTTTGAACTGTGTATGAGAGGCAGAGCTTGCATTATTGCAATGCTTTCTTTTAACAACAGAGTTTATGCTTTGGAGAAGATTGTAGAAGATCAGATTCAAAGAACAGAGCATGAGATCATGTTCAAATTTATTTGTATTAGAAATACTATTAATTTTAATATGAAATTCATTTTTGATGGCATAATTATGTTAATTGGATTTATATTATGCACTATTGTAGATATGAATTCATGTCTTACAACTTAGATACCTAATCTATCTGTTCATAGATCTATTGTTAATGTCCTCTTATGCTCTTATGCTTAAATCAGATTTCTGAGTAACTATTTACTTAGAAATTTGTCATCTAATTCTGATTTAATTTCCATTGGCATTATGCAAACTACTTCCTAATGTTATTGGTTCATCATTCATTGTTAATACATCTCTAAATGACATGTTTGGTAATTATAATATCAGTTAATTGAACTAATTCATTCCCCAGATATTCATCATAAACTAGGTGTGTTGAAATCTCAATCATTTAATTACTTTTCTCTCGATTGGATTAGATCTATATATTCCTAATCGAGATAGGTTTAGAATTTATTTCCTTTTGCTTGCATTTAGATTTAATTCTACATTACTAGAAGTCCTCTCATCAAAGAGGAAAAACTTAGTTGTGGCCTTGTTAATCCCAATATCTGTTGAAGAAAATGTAAATAGGTTCGGTATTTATACATGCAATTTTGATCTTTGTACTTGTAAAGAAAAGAAATATTATTTTTGTAAATCATATGAATGAGTTTCTTGCTCATTCCATAGGTCTAGGAAAGTCAAAGAGTCAAAATCATGAGCTCTTCTTGAGCATATTTGTAATGTATATGAAGCTACCTAGTGTCTAAGAACATCCCTCCAAGACCAACATAATCCTCTTGAAGACAAGCAAACAAAATGATGGAAAACTCTTTCATGTTTGAGAGAAAAATAATTTAAATTGAAGTCATGTCGGCTAGCAAAAGAGACACAATTGATCACTTGGTTAGGTCGGCTCATTATGGAGGCATGACCACTATATATACTCACCTAGGATCACCACAAATGGGAGTAACAAAATATCACATTCTCTGAAGCAACTCGGATAAGAACAGGTCTGCAACTTTGTATATGTTGAAGAAATATATTCTCAGATGGGATAATTAGGAGCAGGATCTTGGTGATAAGGTACAGTGATACCATGCACATTCCACTCTGAGATCTCAGTAAAGCTTAAGGTGTTGGAACTTAGATGGGTATAGAACTATGTCTCTTCGCATAAAGATAAGTCTTCAGATAATATCACCGTGATTTGAGATAAGTACTATTATGATAATTACCTTCTCGACATAAGTCTAAAGATAAGGGTCTCAGTGTTATTCTATGCATTCATAACCTTAAGCATAGTTATGATCTCAATGGTGACTTTGTCTCAAGGATATAATTTGATCGAAGGGGCAACTATGGTGAAAGTAATGAAGATCTGGATGGTGCAAACACAGTGATGATCTCAGAAAAGGTGCAGTGATGATGATGATTTCAGTAGTATGAAGAAGAGGATCAATGTCTTGGTCTTGGAGTGGCTTAGCCAATCAAGGGTCATGGTCTTGATGTTCGTTAATTGGAATCTCTATAAGAAGAATTTTGTGTGGGTTTTCCTGTCCAAGAGGGAGAGGTTTTGGCCCTAGCAGAATGCCAACCTCTTGTTTTCTTGTCTCTTTATTTTGGTAGCTATTTGATGAACTAAGAAACACACACTCTAATAATGTCAAAGAGAATATTTTGCTAATAAGAAGAGTAAAAATGCCTCAAAAATAGTTATCAAGTCAAGAAGAATCTCATTAACTACATGTTCCTCAAATTCTTCAACATGGTATCAGAGTTATGGGTGTAGTCTAAGGAAGGGCATAAAAGAGACACTTAAGGATCATTTTCAAGAAGGGCATCACAACCAATTGAAGGAATTGAAAGATCAAACTTCAATGAGTAGTATTCAACAGAAAGACAATTCAAGACTAATCTAAGTGAAGTCTCAATATTCATGCTCAGAAGTCTTAAGACTCTCGATGACAAAAACAAATGACATATTTGAAATCCTCCATCAGTCTTGATAAGCACAACAAAGTATAAATCCTTGGTATATGAACTCGTTGAATACCCTGTCTCTGTGCAAGAAAAGTGTCCCCTGTCTTGACACTCTTATGTTTTCTGCCCCAATAATAACACTCTCTTGACATCAACATGCTCACTGTCTTGGTCTCCACATAATCGAAGTCTTCAACATATTCTCAACATGATCATGATGATACTCCTACAAACTTAACATATTCATCTTGATCCTTGTTTCAGTAATTTCTTGACATAAGAATAATGGTCTCGACAATCCTACAGGAAACACACAATTTCGGTCTGACAAAACTATATTCACAGTTTGATGAAATGGTACAACTCGACGAAGTATTACATAAGCATAGTAATCTCAATAATCCTCATGATGCTTATTTATTGAGGAGCTCAGGTAAAAGGAAATCGTTTGAGTAATCCTTTACAAGTCCTCGATACAATGAGACATTTCTGTCTCGACATAAATTATAATCTCAGGCAAAAAAAAAGTATTGTTGGTGCTCAGAAACTTAGGAAAAGAAGGTAGGTTTGGTGATCACAGTCACATCCTCGGTAAAGACTTTTGTGCAATAATAATAAACGAAACTTACATTCTCAATAAAGGTGCATAAGTTATGATCTCAATAAAAACTATTAAGAGAGAGCCATGATCTTGATAGATCAAAAGGCAGGTCTCTAATACATATCTCAATAAAAACACAGTGATGAATTCGGTGACAAGTTCAAGCTCACAACACAGTGCACAATTTGAAAGAACAACACTCATGGACATCACTGTCTCAGTACAATATAAATATACTTGTCACAGTTTCAAATATGATCTATATACATGATCTCAATAGTAGATGCCCATATCATAACATGAATTTGTTGATGTTGAAGTATAAGGTTCACTTGTGGGATGGCAGTATCACAAGTATGTCAACAATATGTTCAATATAGAAGGAGCCAAAAGAACCATGAAGAAAAATTATGAACCAAGATGATCTTAATATCATAAAGCAGTTTCAGTGATGACAAGATCAAAAATGTCGTGGTGTTAGAAGGTCTCCAAAGAAGTCTTGGTAAAAGGATACTAGGATTTCATGATGGGAAACTCAAGCAAAGGAAGAATCAAGGTGAAAATCTCATGTTCACATTCCAAGTAAGTATATCTCATGTTTGATCAATTTTTGATTTAATGACTTTGGTTTGCAAGGGAATGGAAATGTTAAAGAATAGTCAAAATCCTCATAACAAGGTCCTTGCATGAAATAACGATGATAGTTATATTCCTCATAGATGAATGGAGTCATTGAATAGGATTTCCTTTGAGTTTATGAGTGTAGGCATTAGGGAAGGTAGTAGAGGAATCATGAACATTATAAGAAAATTCATGTCAATGGATAGGATGAAAGGAGCTGAATAAGAGGGTGTAGAAATCTTTAAATTAGTCTCCCTTTATAAGTCTCTTTTTAGGCTCCTAGATCCCACACAAAATGTGACTACAATATATTATAGGATGTGCTGTAACATCATGAAATAAACTAGATCTTGTGACATCATCACAAAGGTGACTAAATTTTCAAGGATAAGTAAGATACCTTAGTCAAAGAAGGCAAGTTGTAGGCAACAACTTTGCAGAAGTCAAACATTTAAAGAAGGCTCTTCATACAACAAAAGGGAAACATATGCTAGATAGGGATCTTTAAGATTCTCAAGATTCTCTGATGGAATCTTCACTAGAAGATTCACTAATCCATGGATGAAGCAAGTGTTTCAATAGAAACTTCAAACTTTGAATTTCATGAATAATGATATGATGACGTAAGAGCAATTCAAGGGGTTGAAAATATTTCAATAAAGGAAGCTACTAAAAGAAACATGGACAACCTAAAAGGTAAAATGAAGTATGTATACTTGATTTAAGTTTTATAATGACATGTCATATGGTTACAAATCAATACCTCTATCTTGAGAAACATTATCGAAAGAAAAAGATCTCCTACTCTGAAAGGATGCAGGAAGACATAAGTCATACTAGATGAAATCAACATAATATGTCCTCATATGAAGTATGAGGTGATTAACTACAATGAAGAAACTTTGATTAAAAACTATTAATGGAATGTGTAAGATAGGAAGATATCATGATAAACACAATCAACATTCAAAAGACCAAAAAGATTTAAACAGGAAATCTCTCGGAAAGATATGAAGAATCTGATGAAAGTCTGAAAAAGATGAAGAGCCTTGACAATGTATATCTTTGGAAGATATTTCAATATGTGTACAGGATGATGATACCTACAGAAAGATGTCATGATGAAGATCCACCTATTAAGGTACAATTTGATTTAATTATATACTTGAATTATGGAATAATATATGGATAAGTTCATGCAGGGCTACTTACAAGTACAACTAGCATTCATGTGATGAATGGAAGAAGCATGATGAGAAATAAGTAGACATCAAGAAGAAACATTGATCAAGCATGTGAAGGACCCACAACGAAGAAGTTGTTGATGTATAGAAGAGTCCCTAGCTAAGAGGGAGCTCTAACAAGTCCTTTATCAAGAGGGAGCTTAGATTAGATCACCCTCAACTACAAAGGGGCGACAGTTCTGTTTTTCTATTTTATGTGTCATGCACTAGACTAGGACTAACAAAAGTAAGTCTAGGTGAAGGCCATGGATGGAAATGAAGACACATGATAGACACAAAATCATTATCTTCAATGGGAAGAAATAATGGAAGGTTGGGTAATGATTTGGCATTCGATGCTCTTTAAGGATGTGTAGGGCATCAAAGACAAGAGTAGGCAAGAGGAATGATATCCTTTGAGGGTTGGGAACCCAAGATAAGAATAGTCCTAGAAGGTCATACTCATTGAACACCCGAGTGGGTATGTACCTTGAGAGACAATGATGAATGTGTCTATAAATCATTGGTCTCACCATCATTGTAGCTCATGATCTTGTGGAGAGATGGAGCTATTAGTCAAGACCTTGCACTATGATAATGTTCGTTGATATGATGCTATACATATGGGATTACCAATCTGATTCTTCTTATGAGAAATTCTTCAAATTGAGAATGACCAAGTAGCATTGTAAATACCTCCCTAGTTAAGAGGGAGTGTTGAAGAAAATGTAACTAGATTCAATATTTATACATGAATTTTTATCTTTTTACTTGTAAACAAAAGAAATATTATTTTTGTAGATCACATGAATGAGTTTCTTGCTCATTCCATAGGTCTAGGAAAGTCAAAGAGTCAAAATCATAAGCTCTTCTTGAGCATATTTGTAATGTATATGAAGCTACCTAGTGTTTAAGAACAACCCTCCAAGACAAACATAACCCTCCCGAAGACAAGAAAGCAAAATGATGGAAAACTCGGTCACGTTTCCTAGCAAAATAATTTAAATTGAATTCATGTCAGCTAGCAAAAGAGACACAATAGATCACTTGGTTATGTCGGCTCATTATGGAGGTATGACCACTATATATACCCACCTAGGGTCACTCCAAATGGTAGGAACAAAATATCACATTCTCTGAAGCAACTCGGATAAGAACAAGGTCTACAGCTCTACATATATTGAAGAAGTATATTCTCAAATGGGATAATTAGAAGCAGGATCTTAGTGATAAGGTACAATGGTACCTTCACATTACATTATGATATCTCAGTTAAGTTCAAGGTGCTGGAACTTGGATGGGTACATAACTATGTCACTTCGCATAAAGATAAGTCTTTGGATAATATCAGTGTGATTTTAGATAAGTACTATTATGATAATTACCTTCTCGACATAAGTCTAAAGACAAGGGCCTTGGTGCTACTCTCTGTAGTCATAACCTTAAGCATAGTTATGATCTCAATAGTGACTCTGTCTCAAGGATATAATCTCATTGAAGGGCATCTATAGTGAAAACAATGAAGATCTAGATGGTGTAGACACAGTGATGATCTCAGAAAAGGTGCATTGATGATGATGATTTCAGCAGTATGAAGAAGAGGATTGATGTCTTGGTCTTCGAGTGCATTGTTCATTCAAGGGTAATGGTCTTGGTGTTTGTCAATTGGAATCTCTATAAGAATAATTTCATGCAGGTTTTCCTCTTTGAGAGGGAGAGGTTTTGGCCATGGTAGAATGCCAACCTCTTATGTTCTTGTCTATTTTTTTTGGTAGCTATTTGATGAAATAATAAACACACACTCTAATAATGTCAAAGAGAATATTGTGCTAATAAGAAGATTAAAAATTCCTCACAAATAGTTATGAAGTCAAGAAGAATCTCATTAATTACAAGTGCCTAAGATTCTTCAACATGGGATCAGAGCTATAGGGTGCAGTCTGAGGAAGGGCATAAAAGAGAAAATTCAGGGCCAGTTTCAATAATGACATCATAACAAATTGAAGGAATTGAAGGATCAGTCTTCAACAAGTAGTATTCAACAACAAGACGATTCAAGACCAATCTCAGTGAAGTCTCAATATTCATGCTCATAAATCTGAAGACTCTCGATGACACAAAAAAATGACATATTCGAAATCCTCCATCAGTCTTGATGAGCACAGAAAAGTATAAATCCTTGGTATATGAACTTGGTGAATACCCTGTCTCGATGAAAGAGTAGTATCCCCTATCTCGACACTCTTATGTTCTTTGCCCCAATAAGAACACTGTCTTGGTCTCCTCGTAATCAAAGTCTTCAACATATTCTCAACATGATCATGATGATACTCTTACAGACTTAACATAATCATCTTGATCTCTGTTTCAGTAGTTTCTTGACATAATAATAATGGTCTCGAAAATCCTACAGGAAACACACAATTTCAGTCTGACAAAACTATATTCATTGTTTGATGAAGTGGTACAACTTGACAAAGTATTACATAAGCATGCTAATCTCAATACTCCTCATGATGCTTAGTTATTGAGGATCTCGGGTAAAATGCAATTGTTTGAGTAATCCCTTACAAGTCCTCGATATAAGGAGACATTTCTGCCTCAACATAAATTATAATCTCATGCAAAAAAAAGTATTATTGGTGCTCAGAAACTCAGAAAATAAGGCAGGTTCAGTGATCACAGTCACATCCTCAGTAAGGAATTTTATGCAATAATAATAAACAAAACTTACATTCTCAGTCAAGGTGCATAAGTTATGATCTCAGTAAAAACTATGAAGAGAAAACCATGATCTCAATAGATCAAAAGGCAGCTCTCCAATACATATCTCAATAAAAACACAGTGATGAATTCGGTGACAAGTTCGAGCTCACAACATAGTTCACAATTCAAAAGAACAACACTCATGGACATCATTGTCTCGGTACAGTCTCATTATACTTGTCACAGTTTTGAATCTGATCTATATACATGATCTCAATAGCATGATGCTCGAATTAGAACATGAATTTGTTGATGTTGAAGTATAATAAGGGCCACTTATGGGATGGCAGTATCATGAGAATGCCAACAATTTGTTCAATATAGAAGGAGTCGAAAGAGCCATGAAGAAGAATTAGGAATCAAGATCATCTCAAGATCATAAAGTAGTTTCGTTGATGACAAGATAAAAAAATGTTGTGGTGTTAGAAGGTCTCCAAAGAAGTCTTAATAAAAGGATACTAGCAGTTCATGATGGGAAACTCAAGCAAATGAAGCATCAAGGTGAATATATCCTCTACACATGCCAAGTAAGTATCTCTCATGTTTGATCAATTTTGTGATTTAATGACTTCGGTTTGCAAGGGAATGAAAATGCTAGAGAATAGTCATAATCCTCATAAGAAGGTCCTTGCATGAAATAAGGATGATAGTTATAGTCCTGATAGATGAATGAAGTCATTGAATAAGGTCTCCTTTGAGTTCATGAATGTAGGCATTAGGGAAGCCAATAGAGGAATCATGAACATTATAAGAAAATTCATGTCACTGGATAGGATGAAAGGATCTGAATAAGAGGGAGTAGAAATCTTTAAATTAGTCTCTCTCTATAAGTTTCTTTTTAGGCTCCTAGATCCTATAGAGAATGTTACTACAATATATTATAGGATGTGGTGTAACATCATGAAAGAAAATAGATCTTGTCACATCATCATGAGGGCGACTAAATTTTCAAGGATAAGTAAGATAAAACAGTGAAAGAAGGAAAGTTGTAGGAAACAATTTTGTAGAATTCAAACATTTAAAGAAGGCTCCAAATGAAAACTTTGATTCTTCGCAAATTGAAATTACAAATGATATTCATTATGCCAGAAATGCTCCAAATTTACATAATGTTGATCAAGTAGAATTTCAACAAAATGCACAATCTATTAGAAGCAATCACCAACAACTAAAACAACAACAATTAAATCAACTCGAGAATGTCGACAACACACAATCTCCTGCTGAAATTAATTCACAATCTACTGATGATAAATTGTAAATGATGGATCAACTCAACAACAATTTGTAAATCGATCAATTACTTAAAGAATCTGAATTGTCTATTTTGGAAAATCAGAAATCATCTATGCATAAAGAAACCCTCTGGTATATAACTTCAACTTTCTATTTTTCTCTCTACTTGATATTTTTAACAATATTAATTTAATTCATGATCAATGAGAAGTCCCTTAAAATTCAAATTTAATTTTATATAGAGGAACTAATATTAATAATTAATTATTAACAATTGCTAGACAAAATTTAATTGATAATTCAATTAATAAACATGAAGATTCCCTTAATTTGGTAGTCAATCACTTTCCTGGTTCTGATTTATTTAATTTAGAGGAAAATAACACTTATGAAGTTATTTATGATGATGAATTGGAAAATGAAAACACTCAACCTCTCTTCTCTTCGAAAATTATTTTGTCTGATTCCTTAGGTGAATCTATTTTTGAAGATAAAGAGAAATTTAATCAAGGATTTATTTTGGTCCATTCTAATGTTCAAACATTCAATAATGATATTAATTTTGGTATTCAAGAACCTATCCCAATTTTTAATTCCTACAACGATGAAATTCCCTTTTTGAATCATAACCTTGAAATCTTCCCATTCTCGCAAAAGAAAGCAAACAATGAGTTTAATTTTATAATTTCTATTGATGATTGTGGGAAAAAAAATTTCCTAAATGAAACCCACCCATGTTGTACCATTATTTGTAACATTAATGTAAACTTGATTTTTCTTCATTTTCAGTTCCCTTGGTTTAAATTTGTTTTTCTTTCGAATTTCATTTTTGAATTTTTGAGCACATTGTGCTAGCAATTTGAGAATTCAAATTTTAGACACTCATCAGGTGCATTAATAAGCATATCTAAAAATCAATTCTAGAGTTTCACGCAAGGACATTAACTACTTTTTATTTTGAAATTTTGTTTGTTCATGTTTGATCAATTTATTTCTAATTTTCAAATAAGTTCATCACAAATTCTGGCACTTGAGAGTACAACATTTCATTCTCACCAGCAATGGAATACTTCTAGAAACCTTTTAAATGTTCATTCGATCTTTATTGACTCATTTCAAAAATATCTAAAAGCTCTACTATTGAGGGATATTTCTGGCTTTGCTAGTATTCAACAGGCTTCAATGATTAAAAATGTATCATTCAAACTTGACATGATGCTTCCTCTTCCTTTGAACTTCTTCCAACCATTCACTAAAATTCATGCTATTTTTTATGATCCTATAAACATTTGGTTGGAAGAATTTCAAGGTAAGAATTTTGTAAATAATTTTATTTTTCCGAAGTTGTTAATTATACAGAGTAGGCATAATTTTTCTTTCAATAATTTGGTTGCAGTTTTATTTTTGTTACTGATGTGTGACTTGTCCATACATACAGGGAATAAAATTCTTGCATGGTTACATTGGAAGTACGACTATACTAATTCAGTTTTTTCATTGAATTAGCAATAGCAATCGATTAATTTAGATTAGATTCTCTTTTTGTTTGCATTTATTTAAATATTGCATATCTTTAATAAGTAAATAGTGAATCCAAGGTTTTCCTTTAGCATTCCCTTTCATTTTTTGCCAAAGTGGCTTAAAACATATCAAAATTCTTATATAGTCGGATCATACACACTTGTGAAGCACTTGATTGTCTTGTTTTTGCAAAAAACTTCATCACATTGTTAAAAATGTTTTTTCTTCATATATGAAGAAATTCCAAGGAGTTGTTATGACTTGGCAATTTTTTATACACAAGTATTTCTAAAGGCTCATTTTCACCGCTCTTTTCCTCCGATGTACATTTGAAATGGATGTAATTTGAAGGTTCATCACTTAGCATTTTTGACTAAATAAGTAGATGATTTTGAACATGTGAAAATTTTGAGAAATGCATGGGAAAACTTGAAGATTCATGTGGTAAACTTACAGTGAAAATTCTTCTAGGTATGCATTAACATGTTCATCTTCATCTATTTTTAAATTTTCTCTTTTTCATAATTTATTTCTTATTTTTGTTTTGTTTCTTTTGCAGGTCTTCAGTCGCTTGATTTTGGAAAGTTGATATAAGCAAGCAACCAACCCTTTCTAATCTGCAACATGTCTAGGGAAGTACTTGTCATTTCATTATAATTTGGGTATTATTTAGTTTTGCTTCTATTCATTAAAACATCGATATGCCTTTAATGCATTATCGAAAGATTTCATATCATATCATTATGATATCATAACTCTCCTCATAAGAAAGTTATGATAAAATCATTCTCCGATCAAATATGTCTGATAGTTAAAAAATTATTAAAGGGGATTTTAAAAAAAAGGCAAAGTTGATTTGGGCACTTTCTTTTAAATTAAATACTTTAAGAGTTGTTGACCCCACAAGTGCCACTTGACATATCAACTTTCAAAAATATCATAACTTATAAAGTGTGCTATGCTCAAAACTCCTGATGTCCTGATCATCCGATATTCTGATATTCTGATCTCCCGATGTGCCAATATCTCAGTCTTCCAATACTCTGATATTTGGTTCCCCCTGATACCTCCATCTTTATCATATCAGATTTTTTATAAGAAGTGCCTATTCACTACACTCTCGGTATTCCTGAGGGTTCTTACTTCTGATATCCGATATTCTCATCCTCAACCTATATCAGGAGTTTCATATCGGAAGCTTTCCCTTTAAATCCATGATATACCATTGTAGAGATAAAATCTTTGGTATCACTTCCCGCCTCTGTTTATTTCTTTAAATATGATTTATTAGAAGTTTGATATGTCATAACTTTCTAAAGTATAGCCAAGTGATTTCTCTAATATTTTTCGTCTGATACGCTCATGTGTGTAGACCCATGTGAATTCATGTTTTTTCTCTTAGCAATATGAGCCAATAATCATATTCTATCTCTCATCGATGCAGATGAAATGAAATGCTTACAATCTTTATTGCTCAAATTTGCTACAAATGGAGGAAAATTTCGTGCAAAACCCTTACAACGAATGATCTTATCTATGATTTTATCTATGTTTTGGGTCAATTTACTATGCAAATTAACACAAATATTTAATTATCAATCTGGGCTTGTAAGCTTAGAAGCATGTCCAAAATATATGGATTTTAGTTGTAGTCAATTTTAGAAGATGAAATATAAAGATTGATAGAAATTCATATTACAAATATTAAATCTAATTAAGTAATTTATGATTCACTTATGTAATATGTGAGGGATGAGGCTCCTAACTTAGGAGAACCAGGCTATCCTTCCCTACAATACTACTTTCATGAAAAGAAATCCAAATCACTAATTAGCAATGGTTTATGATGCAGAAGATGCAAAAGAAGAGGCTCCTAACTAAGGAGGTCCATACTATTCTTCTTCACAATTTTACTCTACCATAATCACCATTGCTTCAAACCAAAAATGCAGAAATAAATTCAAATAAGAAAAAGGATAATGAAATTCAGTTTTAGTTCAATATTAAATAGAAGGGGAATTTAACTTAAATTCCTATGTGTCCCTTCATATGTAGATTATAATTAAACCAATATTCATTCAATAATCATCACACATCTAAATACATTTGAAACAAAACTAATTTATGAAAATTTAACCAAGAAGTGCACTTAGCTTAGTGTGGGGGCCCTCCACCCTTGCCTTGCACACTTGAAGAAATCTTAGCTACAACAACTTCAGTAAATCAACTAAGCATGAACAACAAATTGAAATGAAACATGTTCTTCAATTAACTTCCAGTCTTCAAAGAGTCTCAAAATCAGATTACATAAAATCTACATTCTTATGCCTTCACTAGTCTTGGCTTAAATAGAGAAATAATAAACAAACTTGACTAAAAAGTCTCTAATAGCCTTATCTATCCTAATCCCATCTATCCTGGTCGAATCCACCCATTCAATTACACAAAATCTGGAAAAATCCCAAAAATCACTAATTTTGGCCTATTTCCTAAGGATTTTCTAGACAGCAGGTCATGTTTGACCAGAGTTGGCGGGCCTGTTTTAGCTCAGTTTGACCGAAACAATAGGTACACGTCCATTCTTAGTTCCCAAGATTTCTAAATCCATGCTCAGCTCACACCCAGGTGTCCTGAAAGTATGACTTCAATGGAGCAATTATGGGAATTTTCTGTTATGTCCAAAAATACTCTTAAAAACCCAATTTTTACTAAAATTTCTAAAAATTGAAAAGCTTAATCTAATTACATGAATATGAAAAATAAAGGTAAAATGAAGCATATATGTGAGTGGAATAAGGTGGAATATGATGGAAATTAAGTGGGTTTGTGATAAACAAAAATGACCAAAATTGAGGGCCAACATCTCCCCCTTGCTGATTCTCAAGCACGTCCTCATGCTTGTCTTTGTCTCATTGATCTTCTACATTTGTGTGCTCACCTCTCTTGTTGTTCCACCTATGGATCTACCTCCTGATGCAAAATCCTTTGCATGTGCTACTTGAAGAAATATAATAAGCCTCTCCATTTCCTCCTCTGTCAATTCAATTGGAACACATCCAAGGATTAACTGAATTCTTTTTCATGTGAATCATGTCCATTACCATACTTTTTGAGACGTGTCTAAAAGTTTTCTTTGATTTTGAAAGAGGGTAGTAATTTCTTTTATCTGAACCATATGAGTATCCTTATGCAACCCATTCCTTTGTAATTTCCATTTCTTAAGGCCCAATAACCAAAACCACTATTTTTGCCTGATGTATGATATTGATAGGACATGAATTTCAAAGTAATGATCATTCAATTCTTTCCAAAGTAATGATCATTCAATTTTAGCAATGCCAATGAAGTTGAAGCAATTTGCACATGGAGTTGCAGCAAACATTGTACAATTAGCAACAAGCTTTATTAACTATTTTGTCATAAAATACAAACTGGGTTTCTATGAAATTTTGTAAAAATATTTCTACCACCCCATTGCTTCTCTTCACAAAAAATTGGAAATATCCTCATCACGAATTTTGAGAAAAAAACAAATTGGTTGTAGGTGACATTGCTTGATTTCTTCAAAAATACAAATCGGTTTAACTTGAAATTTAACGTATCTATTGATCTCACAATGATGCATTCCCCTGTTAAATTTCATGATAATCCGATGCACATAATTCAAGAAAAATGGGAAATGGCTATAGGTGATGATGGTTGATTTCTATAAAAATGAAAGTTCTTTTGGCATGAAATTTTCTAGGTTTATTCATCTTATATCGCTGCATCTTCCCTCAAAATTTTGCGTCAAATGGACATATGGTTTAAAAGTAATCAACAATTTTTGAAAATGAAACTACTTGGTTACCAAGACTCTGAAGTTCTGAGACTAATTGAGATTGATTCCTCTACTTATTACTCCTTCAATTCCCCTTTTTTTATGCTGCAAATGATGCCAAAAAATGCCATCTATTTTATAAAAATAATAAAAGAAATTTTGCACTGTGTGAAAGACCATAAAAATACCTCAGAAAGATTTCACTATAGGGCAAAATCATTTCTCAATCTGTGTTTGTAATTTCAACCTTATGAAAAAACCTCTCTGATTAAAAAAATTGTGTATTGTGTGGAGGGGAAAATCATGTCTCAATTTGTGTTTGCAATTTCAACCTTATGAAAAAAACCTCTCTTTAAAAAAATTGCGTACTGCACATACAAACTGGGAGATACTGCACTTTTCATATGCAAAATTTTGACAAATATGCACAAAAAAATTGTTTAGATATCTGATCTTTGATTAACTAAAAGAGAACTTGTAGAATTTTTTGGTAATAGTTGTTTTCCTGTGTTAAACAATACAATTCCAGTTAAAACTCTTCTCTCAACTTTTCGAAATCTACTGGCGGCAGCGTGTGTCTATGTGACAATTTCTCAACTGAAGTTGTATTTCCATACTTTGACATCTCTTTAATTATGAAACTATCCTCGTAATCCTCTATCTATTGATGAATTTATGATATTAACTCTTAAAGGTGACAAAGGATTTTACACAGAATAGATCTGGAATTGAAGTGATAAAACCTAGGATTCGATTTTAAATTTTGATGCTTACCTTCACTGAGAGTTCACTGCATAATTTGAGGGATTTTCTGCGTAAATTATGGCTTGGCGCAAAATCCTCCACCTTTAAATAATCCTTCAATTCTGCACACTTCTCAACATTCCTCCTTCCCTACAAAGCTCAATATTCCTTTTTAGCTATTCAACTATGGCTCTATGCAATTTTAATAGCCTATTCTTTCTCAATTCAAGTTTTAGGGTTTTTTTTTTTTTTTTTACGACTTCAGTTGTTGAGAGAGCTTCTCCGCATTATGGTTCTACGTAGCTACAACTTAGAGTAGCTTTGTGTAATTCTCTACGGCTCACAACATTCTTCTACATCTCACAACGGCTCTGCGTTAAGCTACAGTTTTGCTTTAGCTCAGAACAATTTTTTTCACCATCAGGAATTTTTTACTACAACTCGAGCATTTTTCTATAGCTCACGAGGTTTCGAAACTGCATAATTCTTTGAGTTTTAGAACTACAAACTTCTTCTTTGAAAATTTTGACCGTTGTGATTTGACCCTCTGATGTCAATTTCAACGCTGTCGTGATTTGAACATTTGTTTCGTAAATCCTTAACTCATATGTACTATGGCTCAACTATTTCAAATTTTTGACATTTGTTGCATAGCATTAAGGTTATGAGTATTTAGGTTATGATTCTTAGATATGCACTATAATCATATTCTTTTAATACCATCTCAATATCCATTATGTACATATTTAATTTTATATTTTTATCATTGTTTGTCCTTTTTCATCATATTCTCTTAGGACCATAGTTTATTTATAATTGTAATTCTTTGTCTTATTTTCATCATATGTTCTCATGTATTTGATTTTAAAAATGACCATAGTTTTTGGGTCATTTTTAAAAAAAATCAATAATACTAACCCCTTTTTATCTTTGATTTTGTAGATGCATAACCCAATCTTACCTGATGATCAACGAATCAATAAATGAATGAAATATGGCCAACAAATTTGATCAAAATTTGTAAAAAACCTAGGGTTGTAAATGATAATGAATATGGTTAATAGGTGAATATATGGTGGATGAATGAATAAATGTATAGGGTGATGAATGAATAAATGTGAGCCAAAGTTATACTATGTTGATTTGAAGACATGTAGTCATGAAATGTGGTATATCTTTTTCATTTGACCTCCAAATTGGATGATTAAATTTGTGTACTGATCTAGACTTGAATATATATCTCCCATATAAACAGGTTTTGAAAAGTGGATGATTTGGTATGCTAAATATGCCAATGAACAGTCAAGACCTAGAATTGTCACCATGCAAATTTTTCAAGAAGTAGTTAGTATTTTAAGAATAATGTTTTCATATGATACTCTATTGAGGAGATTCAAATTTATTTGGAAACTAGATTCCATGGGATATCTTCCCTATGAATTTCAAGTAAAAATGTTTCCATTAGACACCTCAAATCAAGATTGTACTAACTCTGTCCTCAACATTTCACTTGAGACCTAGTTTTGATTTTGATCACATTTTTATTTGTGAAATAAATTGAAAATTTCAAAATAGATTCAAAAACTAGATTTCAAGAGATATATTAAAAAAAATGATTTCAAAATGATCCTATATGGTTACCCAAAATAGAATTGTTCTTACTTCATTTTTCCATGTAATCCTTTCAAATGAGTATTGAACAATGATGTGAAATTTTATTAGTGAGAATTCAAACCAAAAGTCTTATTGTGAAATCATTCTACCTATTTATTTATTTATGTTATTCTATCCTACTCTATTGTAGAAAAATAAATCATTCTCTCAAATATAAGATAATTTCCAATGCATCCATTTTCGTAACAAGATTATGAGTAAACTCACATCCAAATTTGAAAAATATACTTTAATGAATATTTGGACATGAAAAATTATTTGATCATAAATATTTGATGCTAAAAAATGTTGAAAAATGGAGTAGTGTTGTGACCTAATCACTAGTTGGAACTAAGTTTTAAGATGATATTTGTTTGCTTGGCTCTCGTTAATTGGTATAGCACAAAACTCTTCTTATGGTACTTGTTCAAAATATTGTATGCACAAGGGATCTTATGATATACATACTAGAAATTCTTCATTTTCTGACTCTAATGTTTGATCTTCATTGCATGTGATCCATGACTCATTCACCTCCTCACAAAGATAGCAGGAAGAAAGTTCTAGATTCTCTTCTTGAGGATCATCTTCATGGATGCTTTATTCTTTTTCTATATGTTGAAATGAAGATTCTTCCCTAGTGACCATTATAAATTGTGGACAAGGGTTTAAGAAGATTTTTTTGGTGGCATACCCTCATTTTTCAAATGACTTCTTTAAAATTATTTTTTTTAGATTTTGTTGCAAATGGATTTTGTAGCTTTTTTTTTTTGTTTGGGTTTTGTTTTGGGAATCTATTTTTCTAATTTCTATGTCTAAACAAAAATAAACTTAATGAAAAGTGTTTTTGTTTTTTATGTGTTTTCTAAACAATCTTCCTAATTGACTATATTGAAGTATGCTTCCCTGACAACAATGCCAAAATGTTGGGACAATTTACTATGCAAATTAACACAAGTATTTAATTATCAATTCGGGCTTGTAAGCTTGGAAGCATGTCCAAAATATATGGATTTTAGTTGTAGCCAATTTTAGAAGATGAAATATAAATATTGAAAGAAATGCATATTACAAATATAAAATATAATTAATTAATTTCTGATTCACTTATGTAATATGTGAGGGATGAGGCTCCTAACTTAGGAGAACCAGGTTGCATTTCCCTATAATACACTTTCATGAAGAGAAATCCAAATCACTAATTAGCAATGGTTTATGATGTAGAAGATGAAAAAGAAAAGGCTCCTAACTAAGGAGGTCCATATTGTTCTTCTTCACAATTCTACTCTATCATAATCACCATTGCTTCAAACCAAAAATGCAGGAATAACTTCAAATAAGAAAAGGAGAATGAAATTCAGTTTTAGTTCAGTATCAAATAGAAGGGGAATTTAACTTAAATTCTCGTGTGTCCCTTCATATGTAGATTAGAATTAAACCAATATTCATTCAACAATCATCACACATCTAAATACATTTGAAACGAGAACTAATTTCTGAAAACTATGAAAAGTTAACCAAGAAGTGCACTTAACTTGGTGTGGGGGCCCTCCACCCTTGCCTTGCACATTTTGAAGAAATTTCAGCTACAACAACTTTAGTAAATAAACCAAGCATGAACATCAAATTGAAATGAAACAAGTTCTTCAATTAACTTCCAATCTTCAAAGAGTCTCAAAATCAGATTCCACAAATTCTACATTCTTAAGCCTTCAATAGTCTTGGCTTAAATAGAGAAATAATAAAACAACTTGAATAAAAAGTCTCTAATAGCCTTATCTATCCTAATCCCATCTATCCTGGTCGAATCCACCCATTAAGTTACACAAAATTTGGAAAAATCCCCAAAATCACTAATTTTGGCCTATTTCCTAGGGATTTTCTGGACAACAGGTCATGTTTGACCAGAGTTGACTGGGCCTGTTTTAACTCGGTTTGATTGAACCAATAGGTACACGTCCATTCTTAGTTCCCAAGATTTCTATATCCATGGTCAGCTCATACCTAGGTGTCCTGTATGTATGACATCAATGGAACAATTACGAGAATTTTTCAGTTATGTACAAAAATTCTCTTAAAAACCTGATTTTTACTAAAATTTCTAAAAATTGAAACTTAATC
The DNA here is from genome assembly GCA_000404065.3 of Pinus taeda. Classification (NCBI taxonomy): domain Eukaryota; kingdom Viridiplantae; phylum Streptophyta; class Pinopsida; order Pinales; family Pinaceae; genus Pinus; species Pinus taeda. The sequence goes on from APFE031520804.1 coordinate 184,677, forward strand.
TAATTACTTGAATATGCAAAATAAGGGTAAAAGGAAGCATATATGAGTGGAATAAGGTGGAATATGATGGTAATTAAGTGGGTTTATGATAAACAAAAATGACCAAAATTGAGGGCCAACACTATGCTTGTTCCAAATCTTACAATTTCGGAGTTGAGTTGAACCATTGCATCACACTCATTCATATTATTTTCCCTTTAGTCACATTCCTTTCTTCCAAAGGGACTTAGAGCCTCTAATTGGTGAATTTGGAATCTCGATCCTCTACTTTTAATTTTTCCAAGATCTTTCCTCATAATTGCAAACTTTCTGGCTTGTTAGACTTTTGGATTTGTATTATATTAGAAGCATTTAAAACAAATTTTGAGATTTACCTCTGTGATATCCACACTGCCTTTTCCTCCACTATCAAGTTCGTTACACTTGGTAGAGGAAATGGTCCCTAATTCACTATATTCACTGGAATCTTGAGGTATCAGAGTTTTGTAAGTTGATTTTGGCTTCAGAAAAGGTTTTCAAGATCTTTGACACCTGATTTGTTCTCATTAAATCTTGGATTCCTTTCCCTGGAAGCTTATTTTACAGGTAAATAAAAATGCTTTCGCAATCATTTTTACAAAAATTCAAGTTATTTCATTATCAGAATGAAAGTCATCGACATTACTTTATAAACTCTTACAAAACTTTTACATCCAATACGTGAATGTTTGATGTACTAGAAAGGAATTTCTCCCCAATTATACATTTAAAAAGTATTCGTTATCAGGAATGATCAATATCTTAAGTTTTGTTTGTAAAAATTACAAAAAAATTTTGTTCCAAAATCTTACTTCCCTTTAATATTCTAGATATCATGACTTCTTATATCGGAGGTGAAATTTAAGTAAACTTTCAAAAACAAATTTTGCCGAAAACATTATGAAGCAAAGTTTTTGTTCATTAGAGTTTTTCCCATTAAGAATTTTTGGAAAACTTGAGCTCTTACCTTTCGCTTTGATTCTCTCGTAAACTCAAAACTTCAAAATATTTGAAGTATCTTTGTAGGTCTCTAATAAATTCATTTTGATCTTTCACTATGATCACATGAAGTCTTCTTTGGTTATCTTTGTATATATATGCTACTTTCATGTTATCATAGTGGTCAAGAGCTTGGATGTATTTTAATCATAATTTCGTCAAATCCAAATATTTATTCATCAAGATGACTTTGTGACTTTATGGATATACATTCTTCATGATGTATGCACATGGACCTCTTTTATTCTTCTCGACAATCTGCTTGGCTAATGAGAAATTTCATCACCTATGGTTCGTTTATGTTTTTGCCTTTGACTCATTATTAAATGATCATTTTATTGTCTCAATCATCTTTTAATGAGCATGTTCGTTTTCTTTTCAAGGAACTCTTAAGAAAACACTATGGTAATGCAACAATTGATAAGAAACTTGGAACAGGTAAAGGTAATGGGCTATGGTTAATTCATGTTTGAATTCTATTTTATTTGAATTTCTTATATATCACTCTATACTTATTATATAAAGGTTCAAGTCCTATTCATTGCTACATTATTTAGGATTTTGAATTGATTTCAATATTTTGGGGATGATATAAATTCAGAATGGAAAAAGAAAAGATAATATTCATTGCTGCAATTAATAAATATATATATCTTCATTCTCATTTTTGATGGATTTGGTTTATTTGTATTCCTTAGATAGAAAACATTACTTTCTTCTAGTTTACCACTTGCTTTGGTTTAGATTTAATAAATCATGGTTTGGTTCAATAAGGTTTCAAAAAATTCAACTTCTTCATAATTTTAATTTTAATTAAAAGAATAGGTTACTTTTATTAGAGAAAATAATATCTCCTGAGTAAGATTAAATGGTATTCTCCAATGGAAATTTTTGTATGCCCACTTTCATTCATTTTCATTTCTTTTTTAGTTTTGTTTTTAGTTTTTGCTTATATAAAACTTTCTTTTGCAGATCTTCATGATCCATTTTAATGCCTCTACCAAATAAGATTTGGAGTTTATTTTGCTTGTTAGCTTTCGGGTTTTCGAGTAGTAGTAATGATTGTTCATCAAAATAGTTAAATTGGGGAGCTTCTGAACCTTTAGTCTATTTCTCAAGAATTGCTTTTACTAGAAAATTGTAAGATGTTTTTACGTAAATTTTACTTTGAAACACGAAAATTTGTAGCGGTAAAGACTTTTTCATTTGGGCTTAATTTTACCTCATAACTGATATTCAACCTTTATATTTTGAGAGCCTCATTTCTTATAACTACGCAAGATAAAAAATTTAAAATATCAACATAAGAAGGAATGTCCACATGCTTATCTTATTTTACTCCTTTTTTGAGACATTTGTATAGTGAATATTCTTGGAGTTGGTTCTCTAAAATTGGATTTTTCTTTTAGCTTTTGCTTTCCTTATTTTTTACATTTTTTAAATTTTGATTTCCATTTATTTTTCCTTTTGCTTTCAGTTATGTTTTGATTTTGGTGACTCCACTAAGATTTATATGGAAGGCCTTTTCCTCACCCAATAATGGTTAGCATACGTGGGAAATCTTTACTCTGTTTTTTTTCAGTGAATTCCATTTATTATTAAAGATATATCTTTATGGAACCATAAAACCCTCTTGCTTTAAATCTTTTTCATTGAGCAACACACATCCTTTCTAAGTGATAGGGTTTACCTTTTCGACGAAATAACTGACATGAGATTAGCTCAATGGATTCCTCCCACCCTTCCACTTTATTAAAACCTCTGATTGGTAGTCGTGGGAAAATAATTTGTAGTCAACATTATGAAAGTATTATATCAATTAACATAAGTCTCTATTACCATCCCACCTCTTTCACTCAAATACATAATAAACTAAAGCTTGCAAATGAGCTTATCAAAAGGATGATTAAAAGAGGAAGCATGAGAAATACAAGTAAACCCGGCGGGGCTATGGACGTTTGCTAGGAGTGGGGCTAGGATTGTATGGCATAAAATACAACTTTATTAGGGTATTGTTTAGGATCGCTAGCAACGAAGTGATGTCATAGACCATTCATAACAATGGATATATGCTTTATCAAAAAACTCCTATTAGTACCTTCTTCTGTTTATCATATGAGGTAACTTTAAAATATTTGTTTCCCAAAATTTGGATTCATGGCTTTTACTCAAGTATGTTTTTGAGTACTTATATTTTCAAGCTCATATTTCTTAATCTATTTATGTGGTACCCATGGAAATGTTTTATTGTTTGATGTTGTAATAGAATCCATTATTTTTAACCTTGGGGTAAATCAAAGTTCATTATCTTTAACTAGAGAGAGCTGCTTCTTCCTAGTGTGTCGCCAATTTTGTATTAAAAACTCAACACCCCCATTTTTGACTTACTTATTTCCAATAATGGGGACCCTTTCCATAAATTTTTGGCTAAATCACATTTTCAATATTTTATTTTGGGTTAAGTGTCATACAATTTTGTCATTTTTTCATTTTTGATGGATTTCTATTTTAATTGTTTCATTGAGTTTGAATTTTCTCTAGCTTCCCATTGGTATTCATTTCATCTCATTTGGTTACATTGTTTGCGAATGGTGCTAGTCTGAAGTTCGATGATTTTTACAGCCTGGGTTAAAAAATGTATAAAATGTATAATATTTTAATTTTTGTAATGAAATTAGCAATTCATTGTAAATATTAATCTCTAGTTAATTATTACCATTTTTTTCATTTTTCACTAATGGTCCTACAAAATCACCCAGTCAAATTGTAGAACAATTAAAATAATGTGCCTTCGAGATCTCGGTAATTTATTCCAATTTATAATTTTAAAAGAAATTATGCGACCCAAAATATGAAAATTGCAAAGTGGATGTAGTTCATTTTGTAGAATTTTTAATTCCACTCCAAGTGGACCCCACTTCATCTCTCCTCCTCCCTTCCTTTACAAAAGTCTTGATATAAAAAATACTTAATATAAAAACCTCCAATAGAATTTTTCCAATATTTAAAAGTATCGATACCCCGATACCGGAATATCAACATTTTCATTTGGTGCACATTTTAAAATTTCTGATATGGATTCGTATCTGATCTTTGATATTAGATTTTATACGATAAACATTTTATTTTAAAATAAAGTACCTCCATGTGTCATCCTCCTCCTTATACCTCTCGCCTCTCCTCCTCCTTCACCTCCATTAAAAGCTTTCCATTTATGTTTTGATTCACGCGTGAATCGAAAAGCCACTTGGGGTTTTGTGATTTACGATTTGTTTTTATAAGTTTATATTATATTAATATTATAATATATTATATTTAATTTAAATTAATTTTAATTTTAATACAATTTAATTTTAATTTTTAATTATAATATTAATTATAACTATTAAATAAAATTCTTTTTAATTTTTTAATTAATTGATTTTTTTTTAATTTAGTTTGTAATTAATTGGTTTTTTTTGGCTAAATTACAATTAAATTAATATTATAATAATCATTATGATTTATTTAAGATTAGATTTTAATTAGAAATCATAATTTTATGCTAGGCAATTACTTTTTTCCAGAATTCTCGCTATTTATGGACAATTTAACTTTTGGGAGCCCATAGGGTCTTTTGCTTGGGCCAAAATTAGGGCCCAAGACAGTTCGTTGGAAAGATAAATCATGGAGACATATTTATGAATAGCAGTGGTTGGCATAACCATTTTTTGTTCATTTAATGAGTTTTAAAAATTTATTTAGAAGATTCCAGCTTAGATTTTAAAAAAAAAAAATCTGGTTTTAATTTTTCCTTCATTTTCATTTGGTTCATAAACCTCTGTCGAATGACTAACTCAATTCGACATGTTCCTTGACCAATTAAATATTTACAGGATCAATGAAAAAACTCAAATTTCTTTTTATTTATTTATTTAATTAAGTTTGATTGGAGATATTTTGTGTCCTAGATTTGGTATTTTGATTTTAATTTGTATTTTAATTGGTTTTGGTAGGAAAACAATTGAAGAGATGAGGAAAAGAATATTTCAATCAATAGAATTTCTTTAGCAATAGAAGAAAAGGAATTTGGATGAATGAAAATTGTTGGAGTAGAATTATTCTTCAACAACTCTCCTATTTGGAATTCATTTTTTCTAAATTATAAATAGTGGTTTGTAGAATGTGCAAAGGGTGTCTCTCTTTTGCAATTTTGTAATTCTTAAAACACTATTGTAATAGGGATTTTAGGATGTAGGTAGAGAGGATCAATCTCAGATCTAGAAATTATTGGGATTTGTATTTTTCCTTTCTGAATCGTGTATGGGAGGCAAAGCTTGCACTATTGCAACTCTTACTTTTAGCTGCAGAGTTTATTCTTTGGAGAAGATTGTAGGAGATTAGATTCAAAGAATAGAGCAGAAGAATATGGTCAAATTTATTTGTATTAGAAATACTATTATTTTTAATATGAAATTCATTTTTGATGACAGAATTATGTTAATTGGATTTATATTATAAACTATTGTAGATATGAATTCATGTCTTACAAATTAGTTATCAAATCCATTTGTTTCATAGATCTATTGTTTATCTCCTCTTATGCTCTTATGCTTAAATCATATTTCTGAGTAACTATTTACTCATAAATCTGTCATCTAATTCTTATTTAATTTTCATTGGCATTACTAGAACTACTTCCTAGTGTTATTGGTTCATCATTAATTGTTAATAGATCTCTAAACAATATGTTTGGTAAATTATAATATCAGTTAATTGAACTACTTCATCAACCAGATATTCATCATAATCTAGGCATGTTTAAATCTCAATCATTTAATTAGTTTTCTCTCAGTCGGGTTAGATCTATATCTTCCTAATCGAGATATTCTTAGGATTTCTTTCCTTTTTCTTGCATTTATATTTAATTCTACATTCCTAGAATTCCTCTTATCAAATATGTAAAATTAATTTGTGGCTGGGCTAAGCCCCAAATCATCTTAAGGATCACTTTCTTGTGTGATCAGCAAGAGGGCTAATATGATGTCTCTTCTCTATTGGTAAGTGAAAGTCATACTTTAAGCCGAGATAAACATAAGGAAATTGGACCTAGTTTAACCAGTTGGAACAACCATTCCAAACAGAAAAGGAGCTACTCAAGGTCTCAACCAGGTGGTCTCCCTTACAATGTTGAGGCAGAGAATTTCGAGCCTTCAATAGGTTCCATCTAACTAATGTTGGCATTGGATCATGATTGCAACTAGATCATGTTGGCATTGATGTCAACCTTATGTAGCCTATATTATGTTTGTGTTCCTTCACTGTAGCTTGGTTACTGTTGGATGAGTTGACATTGAGTTGATTATGTTGGCATTGATGTCAACCTTATGATTTGACACTCATGATGGTCTGATGATGGCATTGGTATGGTTGATGGTTGTTCATATACTAGTGGTGTTCATGACCTAGTGAAATAATTGATGGTTGACTTGTTGCAGACCTTATGATGTCACACTCGTGATGGTTAGATGATGACATTGGTATGATTGATGGTTTTTCATACACTAGTGGTGTTCATGACCTAGTGCAATAACTAATGGTTGAATTTTCTACAGTAGTGTGTTGACCTCATGATAATGATGATGATGATGATATTGTAGAGATGTTATAAGTATGTTCAATGGTGTTGCATCTTGTCAAGGTGTTTATGGAGAGTGGAGGATATGTTGGCACTCTTTCCAACCTTGTTTGTTGGCCTTTTAGGTCAACCTGGTAGTGAAACTTGGGAGACTTATTTTACCAACTTTTACAGGTCTTATTTTGCTTAACATAGGTTTGGAGGTGATTTTAGATGTTAGAGAAGGTGATGCAATAGGTCACATAGTTTCTAAACTTAAGGTCCATTGATTTTCCTTATTCTCTGCCCCTGTTTCTCCCATGCAGGCTTATGCATGCGACCGAGAGGATCCAATCACCGAGAAGCAGGCCTATGCATGCAGCCAGTCAAAATTAGCTAGTGTTATGCCTGCAAGTGTGGCCTAAAGCGTTTTTTTCTCCACATTCTTCACACAAATCAGATGAAAATTCGAATGGAAATTCCTAGAGGCTTCTAGATTAAGTTGTAAAGGTAGAGAATGGTTTGAAAAGGTCCTCTAATGATGTGAACACCTTTAGTGCACAAGTAGTGGTGGTAGTGGATTGATTTCATCAAATTTGTGCACTCTTGATCTCGGCCTAAAGGTCAATTTCACCCTTCATGTTTTATACACTTCACTTTGGAGTTGAGTGATTGTTGACCGTGAGTGTATGTGAGGAAGAGAAGGTTGCATAGTGTGAGTATGCTTCAGACCTAGTTGTGAGAAGAATTGCTTCAATGAGTGAGTGTAAATGGAAGTAGAGTAGATTGTTGAAGTAGTGCATCAATATTCAGATCAAATTTGAGGTTGTTGTAGTAGATATTGATTATAGAGTTTTTGCATGTTGTTGGAGTATATTTTGTTGGTGACTCTCACTTTTATTTTTGCAGCAATTGCCGATGCATTTGGCACATAGTTGTTTTTTTATGTTGTTGATTCTATTATGGAACAATAATATTTTGGAGTGAGGGTTTGATGTTATGACAAAGTGTGACTTTTATTTCAGTTTTTGGTGATATTATTCAGTTTTTTCTAGATGGATTGTGGCCACTATTTTACTAGAGTAGAGAGCATGTTTGTGGTATTTTTTATTTGATGAGATTGTCTTGCAGCTAGAGTTTGTATTGCAAAATTGAATCAAGTTGAGGAGAAAGTCTTGGGATCCAGTATGAAAATAGACGAAATGATGAAGAGAAATGACTTCATGGGTGTGGAACAGTGATTGCAAAGTTTCAATGAAAGTAATAGTTTCTCAATCAAATTGTAGTTGGATAGTCCAATAGGAGTTGGGTGAGGATCGTTGATTGTGGTGGCCTTTAGTGGATGGTAGTCCATACATATGTGTGAGAACATAGTCTTCTGAGCTGATCAATAGAATTGAGTCACCTGGCTGATGGGAGTCAATTGATTGTATATGAGGTTGAGTCTCCTAACTGATGGGAGTCAACAATCTATGTAAAATACACATTTTTCTTAGTAGAATATTCAGAGCAGTGCATCAACAACAAGGGTGGTTTTTACCCAATGAAGGGTTTTCCACTAGATATCTTGTTTCTCTTATGTGATGGTTTTTATGGTTTTGTTTGATGGTTTTGTTGCTCTCGTGATTGTTTTATTTAACTGCTTACATTGTTATATTCATGTGATGATACAATATTTTGTTGTTTAATTAGTAAAATTTTTAAGAAGATCATTGATCCAAATTTAAATTGGAACGTAACAAATTATAGATATAACCATATACACAAAGATGCAGTGGAAATAATACTTCATTTCATTAATGTAAAATACTGAAATATGCTTACAAACATAAATGGAAATAAACCAGCTAGGGTGATGGTAGCTTATCTCTGAGAAGAGATGTGGCAGCTACCTGCCTCTGAACTATGTTATAATGAGGGTTGAAGGCCTATTTATTGTTGAGAAACAATGGAAAACCCTTAACATCCCAAAACCTAACCCTAGAATATGAAACACCAAATTGTGGGACCCGTTTGGGTAAATTGGTACATCAATTTCCCGGGGTCGTAACTTTGGCATACGATCTCTGTTTGACACATACAATAGCTCGTTAGAAAGATCTATCCAAGCACTACCACTTTGGGGAGGGAAACATGGGTCCATGGACCCATGTTGCCCCTAGATTTCCAAAAAAAAAATCGCTTAGGGCCTCAAAACAGCTCTGGAAGTTCAGGACCCGAAAAACTGCTAAAAATAGTAAACTGTGCTACAATTTAGGAAACTGAAAAAAAATTGAAAGAGATAGTTGTGGGGGTCCAAATGGGATAGGTAGGTGGACACCAACATCCACATGGATCATTCCTCCCCCCTTAGGAAGCGATGGTACCCATTGCGTTGAGTTCCTCCCTGAGATGAAGAAGCTTCTGTTGAGATGGATCTCTGGTGAGTTGTTCTGCAATATTTGATGTGTCCAGAAATGGTGGGAAGCATGGTTGACAATGGTCCACATTGAACACTCGGTGCAAGCGAAGGAATGGAGGAATGCTATGCTTCAAAGCATTGTTTCCCTAGCCTTGGTACTAGTGTAAGGACCATCTCGGAGCGGTCTGTGTTTCTGATGGGTTCTGGTAAGGCATTCTCTCTGCAGATGTAACCAAACTTTGTTGCCCACTTGAAACTTGTGTGGTACCCCTGTGGGTGAGGAGAATTTGTTCCTGTGTTCTGTCATGACCGTATCACTTTGTTGTTGCTACTACATGGAGGAACCTTTTGCGGGGGTCATGGATGTAGCAACGATCTTCCCCTTACTTTGGGAGTGAACCAAACAGAATATGAATTTCCTAGTCTGGGAGATGAGCTTGCTGCATTTCTTGGCAGTGATCAAAGAGGTGGCGGTAGGTGGGGCTACCTTTGGTATCCTGTATAATGAATTATCCAAAGAGATAATGACAACGCGAGGCCTTGACTCATACACAACATGTCGCCTCCACAAGTATGGCTAGCCTAACGGTACATCACAAACATCCAGAGGTGTAACATCATACAATACCTTGTTTGTGAAGGGCTTGATGCTGTAGGGAAGGTGGCATTGCTGGCAAACTTTGAGATCTCATCCTTCGTGAAGCCACCCAATACTGTACGGCTGTGGGTGTGGTGTAGTCGGTAGGCCCAACCACTTCATGACCTCTGTTGAAATGACGTTCTTTTGACTGCCACTGTTGACAATGAATTGCAGTGGTGAACCCTTCACCCACATCTGTGAGTGGAAAAGATGCTCCCCTCCTCTGGATCTTCGGGTTCATTCTTCTAGATCTTGGCAGTGGCAACAATGGTGTTGGGATACGCATCAATGATCTACCACCCTTTGCCATTCCCCTTATTGGGTTCTGGCTCAGGGTCGGAACATGCATTTGATTCAGAAGCCTTCAACTCAGGCACTAGCGACTGCTTGGTCTGACACTCACTTGTGTTATGAGTGGGACCCTTGTGGAACTCACACCACTTTCTTGTGTCCTTCTTTGGCTTTGTGGTGTTGTTCTTTTCATGCGGCTTTGACAGGTTGTCTTGGGTCACCATGCCTTAGCTTTGTCCTTTGGTCTTTGGATTTGCAGATCCAAAGTATCGCTTCTTCTGTTTGAACTTTTGCTCGATTTTGACAGCGTAATGGTATGTCGTGCCAAGCGAGGAGATGTTTAGGAACTCCATCTCTTCCTGGATGTATCTGTGTAGGCAGCCGCGGTATTTGAGTACTAGATGTAGATCAGAATCTTTGATACCCAATTGTGTTCGAAGGGTATGAAAAATGTTGGTGAACTCCAGCACATCTTGGTCCCTTCCCTGCCGCAATGTGGTCCACTTTATGTATTTGTCCTCGTAGCTTTTGACAGGGTAGTACTGCTCCTTGATGGCATCCCGGAATGAATCCCAAGTGGGTGCGGCTAGAAATAGTGAGCCTGTGCTTTCATCCTTTGGCTTACAATAGGTTTCCCACTAGTCCTTAACATGGGGGGCTGCTTTGAGAAGAGCGAAAACGATCTTTTCCCAACTTGAAAATTCATGAACAGAAAAATACCCATCTAGCATATTTAACCATTTATCTACGACAACTGCATCTATTTGACCCTCAAAGATGGGGATTTAAAAATTAACTTGTACCTTAAATGGCGTGGCATTTCCAGAGTAGTTGTTGGAAGCTGATGCGTCACCTCTAGGTAGCCACTAAAGGATCTGCACAAAGCTATCCATCATCGCGTTCCTTTGCCACTCGAGCGCTTCTTCGAGCAAGATTTTGATAGGATCTCCTGCCCATCATATTTCTTTTCATCCGCCATGGGAGGCCGTTGGGATTTGCGAGGCTGGTCTTGGAAAGGTTCGACCAGTTCAAGCCCTAACTCCTTATATCCTGTCCTCGTTGGGGACATGCAAAGAAAAACAGAGAAAAAGCAGACCGCTCTGAAACCACTGATCCGGATTTAAATTGGAACGCAACAAATTACATAGATAACCATATATACAAAGATGCAGTGGAAATAATACTTCATTTCATTAATGTAAAATACTGAAATATGCTTATAAATAGAAATGGAAATAAACCAGCTAGGGTGATGGCAACTTATCTCTGAGAAGAGATGTGGCGGCTACCTGCCTCTGAACTATGTTACAATGAGGCTTGAAGGCCTATTTATTGTTGAGAAACAATGGAAAACCCTTAACATTCCAAAACCTAACCCTAGAAGATGAAACGCCAATTGTGGGCCCCGTTGGGTAAATTGGTAACATCAATTTCCCAGGGTCGTAACTTTGGCATATGATCTCCGTTTGATGCGTACAATAGCTCATTAGAAAGATCTATCCGAGAAATACCACTTTGGGAAGGGAAACATCAGTCCATGGACCCATGTTGCCCCCAGATTTCCCAAAAAACGACTTTAGGGCCTCAAAACGGCTTCGGAAGTTCAGGACCCGAAAAACTGCTAAAAATAGTAAATTGTGCTACAATTTAGGAAAGTGGAAAAAAAAACTGAAAGAGACAGTTGTGGGGGTCGAAATGGGATAGGTGGGTGGCCACCAACATCTACCTAGATCAATCACACTACTAATTCACCCCCACCCGCCTAGTAGTGCTCAAAGGTTTCCAACAATTGGAATCATAGAGGGACTCTTGGTTGCAGCTTGACCGTTGGAGAGTAGATATGGAATTTGTTGGAGAAAAAAATGATTTTTTTCATGACTTATAAAGGAATGATTGTCTTCACTGCTGTAATTTCAAGGTATGGAGAAAAAATGTTAAATCTTAGTTTTTGTCTTATTGATCTAACATTTGGAGACTAGTATGTGAAGGTTTTGGTAAGGATCCAATTACAAATGAATATTTGCAGTAGGATGCGCAAGCTAGATGCATAATCTACAAGAATCTTCATGATGATGATATGAAGAGGCTAGCAGGTTTTAAATATGCCAAAGAAATGCGGGACAAGCCTAAATCCATATTTGTATATGGTACAATCAACAATATGGAGAATGAGAAAAATAGAAACAAAAGTATGAACAAGAAGAAAGGTCTCCAAAAACAAGAATATCAGCCACAAGAATCTCATCCTAATAGTTTAAATGATTCAGTTGATGATGAGGAGGGACCAGAAAATCATGAACCCAAAGGTATAAATATTAATGATTTTCTTTTCAGTTACAATTTTGATTATTCATATTTTTATCATGTTGAAGTGCCTAGTGAAGACAAGAATGTTATTAAGGGTCTTTGTACTGTACCTCTTCCTTTGATATTTTGATTTTATTTTTTAAGCTTGGTTCCTAACCACTAACATTTAACCTGGAAGTCAGGCTCTATTACCTCCTCCCCTTGCAACTATGCCTAGCACCTAATGCCCACTACCCTTAACAATTAAAATCTTTCCCTTGCAGTTTCTTTTATTTTCTTTGATTTATTATAATCCAATACTTTTGACAATGAACATTATTAATGGCAGGTTATGGTGCATACCAACATTGATATTTGACATAAGTATAAGTTACTTTATACTTGTATAACCATTGGTCTAATGTTTTAGTCCCCCATCGCTTCCCATATCAGCACGATGAAACCTTGACAAGTGTAGAAAATCACGTGGGCACATGTGGGTGTGGTCAGAGTTATGGTTCTTAAATAATTGAGATGTAACCTCGAGCATCAACGGCTTAGATTCAAGTGCCTTTGATTTTCCTGTGACCTAACCCTACCCACTCCTCATTTCGTTGTTTGGAGATTGCAAATTCTCCTCTTGGAAACACAAGGGTTTCACTGTGAATTTCTCAAGGTTTTTCGATTTCTAGATGTGTTCTGATGGAGACCCTCATTGCATTCTATAGGTAAAAACAATCTCGTGACCCCTTGCTGTCGTTACATCCTTTTTACAATTTGTTACTGGGTTCTACTTTGACCCAATTTGGTTTTCCTGAGCAGGTGGTCTATATGGTGAGGTCAAAACGGTTCAAGCCCATTTAGAGTTGAATAAAGATTCCAATTATCTCTGTCATGGCGACCATCCTCAAGTTATTAATCCTCATTTATGCGCGCCATTATCATTTACATTTGTTTTGTAATTATGAAGTTTATACATTTGGTGACTAATTTCTTATGTCAATGTCATTTGTTTGTCCCAGAAAGGTGGAAGCTACTAGGTGATGGCAACAAAATGGTGCTCTGGCTTCGTTCAAGTGTTTCTTCATTTTACAGGTATGATCTTTCCAAGTTAGACCCATGATAGAGTCATGCTCAATGCTTTGTTTGCTATATTATGTACCTCACTAGAAGGTGTGTTGTTACCTATCCTTGAGCCATATGTATGGTGGGGTTTAAGAGACTCTCAGTAATTTTCTTTCTGGGTTTCTTCCTCATTTAGGTTCTGTTGGTCGCTTGAATTGTTATTGATTAACAGTCAAGTACCACATTAATTTGTTAACCCGGGAAAGTCCTTTTATTTCAAAGGTGACCTCGTACTGTATGCACTTTAATTTCAAAAGCATTAAGAGCTGTAGTAAAACAAATCTAATTCCTATCAAACACTTACTCTGCATTACAACAGTCTTAAACTATTGCAAAAATGAAATGAAATTAAGTAAACATAACAAATCTGCAGAAAAATGATGGTTGTTTGTAACAAAGGACCAGGACCCTGTCCTCAGAATAAGGACGCCCAGCACCTGCCTCCGTGACCAATCGCCAATACACACCAAAATCCTCTTCACCGGTGACACACTTCTCACAGCACCAATCAATTAAAGGAACAACGTATCAACAAAAGGGAATTATCAGAAGCAAGGCCAAACACATACAGAATTAACACACACTTAACAGAAAAGGAATGGGTGAATCTTGTGAAGAAGGTGGGCCCTGTCCCTCTCACAAGATTCCCTTGCACACAAATATTAAATCAAATTGCTTAGAACAAAGCTTTATTCATCTGCCAAGAGTTCAGTTACAACAGAGGTTCCGACCTTCAGCACTACAATAATTCGGTATCACATGCTAGTCTTTCAACTGTAGATGTCTCCTCTTTATAGAGGAGACATCTATTACAATAGATTGTCTTACAGTTTAATTCTTCTGTACAAAAATAGGAAATTGATTACTGTTACAGCATACTGTTACAACCATATATTATCTTTGTCATCCTTGGTTAATCGGTTCTTTCCACTGTTGCAAAACGGATGATCTTCATCTATTTCCTCGGATTCCTCATGCTATCTTCGGTTACTCTACTGTTGTTGCTGATTCGGTACATCTTAACTGTCCCTTAAAATACTTCGTGCTATTCCCGGTGTTCCTGCGTCTGTGGCTGCATTGACTTGATCCTGCTTTATCATCATTGGCCGAGTATAGTCTTGCCAGCTTTGGACAGTTGCTGTTGCGAATTAAGACATTTCCTACTTCAGTCAGTTGCTGCTTCTGGTGTTGCAGCAACTGCACAGTTGTTGTTCCTGGTGTTGCAGCAACTGTGAATCATGATTCTATGGACTTTGAACAATTTCCAAATATTAATTGTAAAGATAACATGAATATGTGTTGAATAATTAATCATATAAAAAATGAGGAGAGTTACTTCATACCTTGGGATGATGAGGTCAAAAATGATATCAAGGGTTTCAATTCATAGGTTAAAAAGAGTAATATCATAACAAAATGTAGGGTCAAAAGTAGACAATTCAGAGTCCTAACATCCCCCCCAACTGAAAGGGTTGCATGTCCTCATGCAACGTTTAGTCTGAATCTGAGTCAGAGAACTGGGATGAACAGTGTAAGTTGCTAATATAGTAGCTTGAGAAGGTTTTATGCGACTTGCTTCTGAAACCCTGAACATTCTGTATATGTTGCCATGCTGCTACCTCCTCCTTCTTGGTTAGTTTATAATGAGCTTTATATTTCCGACCAGGTAACCATAAGAGAGGGAAATGAAAATGGTAGTCGATCCACTTCTCCGCACAGTTCTCCATACATTTAACATAAAAAAGTATGCGTGAAATCGCTACCTGGAGATTGAGGGGATTGTAGGGGTGGTATTCCTGTCTTTCTCTGGGACAATGTTCCCAGAATAACTTGTTTGCTTCAACAACCAGTACCCCTTTTGTTTTCACATAATGCTGGCAGTCCTGCAAAACCCCTGCCTGTAGCTTCTTTATATGGTCAGCCAATTCTGGATTACTTACATAATTCCGATGTTGTGCAATGAAAGTAGCTGGATTATGTGGTTCATTTTGAATCCACATGAGGCAGTTGTTCTCATTATGTTTTGCTGACATGTAGGCATTTTTCCAAGTTAATTGATTAGCTAGAAAAGAGATAAATGCTCTTATTTGAATATCACCAACAACAGGAAGTATATTCATCGCTCTATCTTCAGGCATAGCCTCGTTGTGAAGATAGAGTTCACAAAGCAAGTTTTGATCATTATGTGGTGCTTCCTTGAATGTTGCAATAAACTGGTCAGGTGTATTAACTTGGTACGGTCTTCCATCTCTTATTGCTTTTATTTGTAAGAACGACAGTCGTTCTCTTAAGAATACTGCATAGTTAAAAGAGGGCTTTCTTGTAGCCAATACCCTCTGAAACAGATCAAAAGCACGGGATAGCCTAGCTTTTACCTCCTTATTTTCTTTATGCTGGGCTCTAGACTGTTCCAATGCATCCCAATTTCTATATGCATAGCTGAACCAGAGTGCCTTCTACTGTTGGAATGTCTTTCCTTGTGAGAGCTCATATTCTATTCTCCATGTGTCCTTTAGCTGTTGAAAGCTAGAGGTCTCCGTGTGAGCATTTTTGACAGAAGGGGTTTCAATCTGTGCATAGGCATCCTTGACACAGTGGAGTCCAGTGAGTTCAGTCTGTACATACGCTTCCTTGACACAGTGGAGTTCAGTGACTTCAGTCTGTGCATAAGCGTCAATAAAGGATCTATGTTCTACAATAGTTTGGGTGGGCCGTGGTGGTATCATGTCTTCCTCCATAGCTGTTGGAAAACCTGTTGATTCTTGTGTGACAACATGCTGTTCTTTCTCTGCTCCTGCAGCTCCTGCTGGTTATTGTGTGACAACAGGCTGTTGTATTTCTTCTTTTACAGCTTTTGGAAAACTTGCTGGTTCTTATGTAACAGCGGGTTTTTCTTCTTCTACTCCTGCAACTCCTACTGGTTCTTGTGTGGCAGCAGGTTGTTGTATTTCTTCTGTTGCTCTCCCTGTTGGTTCTTGTGTAACAGCAGGTTGTTCTGTTTTGATTACAACAACAAGTTTCTTTGTAGCAGTAGGGGGTGGCAGATTAGCTTCATTCATTGGGACCTGTACTACCTTATATCCTGCTTGAGTGTATAATTCTCCACATTCACTGCACATGTACTCATTATACTAACTCTTTTCTGTTACCGTTGCTACCCGTTCTAGGAAGTGGAGATTATATTCATTCTGGTAGGCTTCCTTGACCATTATTATCTCCTGTTGATAATCTTTAATCTGGGATTTTAAAAACTCAATTTCTTCCTGCAGGGAGGCTATGGTAGGTGGGGCTTGCGTACCTGTAGGCTCTAATGGATGAGAGGATTGTTGTTCCATGTTCATTTGGGCATTTGCATCCCCAACAGGTGGTTCTTGTGTGTGACCTGTTGGGTCAGTGGCTGGTTCTTGTGTAGCAGCCACTTGCCCCATATCATCTTGGGTGTCTATTTTGGATTTTTCGGCAGGTGGTTCTTGTGTATCAACTGCCTCAGAAAATGCTGTCACAAAGATGTTAACGCTCTGCATCTTAGCTGCAGAGGGTGAGGAAAGGGACTGTTCTGGAATGATTAGAATACAGGGTGTTAGGATAATAGGTGGAGAATTGGGAATCAGAGGGCTGGTAAATTTAGCTGCTACGGTTGATCGTTTTCTCTGCCTCTTTAAGGAGGCAGGAAAATCAACGATTTTTCTTTTTCGGTCACTTTCCTTTGGGCTGGGGAGACTATTAGGACTAGCAGCTACTTTGATTGAAGACCTGGTTCTTCTCCTTTTTGGTGGAGTTTCAATTTCCTACTGTTTTTTCCTTTTAAAAGAAATGATGGGGGTATTATCCTCAGAATCATCAGTAGAAATATGAAGCACAGGAGTGGATGGTTGAGCTTCATTGGGGGATGGGGTCCTCTGCAGGGGCGTTTCTACTGTTAATTGCTGAGGAATTTCTTGAGGGATTTGCTCTGGCTGCTGGGGGACGTCCTGAGGTATTTGTTCCGGCTGCTGGGGAACTTCCTCCTGGGGTACTTGTTCCGGCTGCTGGGGAACTTCCTCCTGGGGTACTTGTTCCGGCTGCTGGGGAACTTCCTCCTCCTGCTGAGGATCTTCTTCTATTTGCTGGGGAGGATTAATGATAGGGGGTGGTTGATTTAAAGAAAATCCTCTATTTATCAGGAGTTGGGCTAACCTATGGTGTTTAAGGGAAAGGGCTGGATGCTTCGCTTTTTCAGCATAATGTGACATGTTTTTCAGACAACCCAATAGATAATAGGGCATATTTTTGAACTATCGATGCCTCAAATGATTTAACAAAATGAAGTCGTGTTGGTAAGTTACCTGGTAACGACCTTCGCAAGTTAAGTATTGCTTAACAAACTCCGCGACCTTTGGCCATGGTGGAGGCAGTGACTGAAGAGCGACCCCTATGCCTTTAGCTTCTACGTGTTCGCACGGTAGAAAGAAGCCTTGCTGCGCATTCAAAATAAGATGTTTCCTGTTGAACCATCATATACCGTTGGTTGGTAGCCCAGAGACTTGGGCTACATCTTCCTCTGTTACCAGTATATGTACTCCCTGGACTGTCGAAAATCCCTCTCTCAAATTGCATGCGAACTCCAACACTTGCTGTGTGTTGAAGTCTGGAAGTCTTCTGAAGTAATCTACCCATCCTGACTGCAGAAAAATTTGATAAACCTCGGGGTAGATTTCTAGTAGCGCTATTGTGCCAAGTTCATAGGTAATCAGATTTCCTCCCATAGCTGCTGCTTCAGCGAACAATACACGATACAGACCCTGGTTTCCGAGTTTGAAATAGAGAAAACTGTTACAAATGAGGATATGCCATGATAGAGTAAGTTTTAGATATTACCATGAGCGATAAGGGTGGCGGCAATTACGTGTTATGGAATAATTGTGATATTTTGGTAATCCCCCCCAAATCTACGGCTGAATGATTTGATTGGCAGTATAATGATTTTGGCAGTCGTATCACATCTCCAGATTAACTATAAATTAATATTCACACTTAAACATGCGTACCTTTACTTTTTACCTTTAGTCGCACGCAAAAGTCTTATCTTGTCTTTTCTGGCTTAATCATAATTTGAACGGGTTTTTAATTGTGAGCACACAAGCGATCTGACGGGAAGTAGCAGTGACGATGTGTACTTGTTAGAGTGCTTGGTTGGTCCCTTGAATGCAGCGAAATATGTTCCATCAGGATGATGATTCGTTAAGTGCTGGGATTGGTGTTGCAGTGTTGAAAAGTGACATTTTGCTGGAACATAAGCTCGTGCGGTAAGTGGTGTTACGGCAACAGGGAAATGATATTGTATTGACGGAAAGTGGTGTTGCAGCAACGGGGAATGACGGAAAGTGGTGTTGCAGCAACGAGGAATGACAAAAAGTGGTGTTGCAGCAACGAGGAATGACAAAAAGTGGTGTTGCAGCAACGGGGAATGACGGAAAGTGGTGTTGCAGCAACTGGGAATGGTGTAAAACTTGAATTATGATCCAAAAATCATTCCCAAGCTGCAAAGTGATTCTTTTAGGATTTTTATTCTTAGCCATCCTCCAAAAGTAAGATCTACAAAACATCTAATTGTAACATAGAAACCCCTTGGCAAGGATTATTAGTTCAGAAATCTAATCTAAGAATAAATAAATGAACAGAAATTGAAGTGCCTTGAGGGGAAGCAAATTCCCCCAAGAAAACATAGTGTAATTCTGCCATGCAGGTAGCTTTGAAATCCTCCTTAGAAACAAGCCGTTGATACGGACGGAGTCGGTATCCATTCACTAATAACGGTGTTCTATTATCATCAATCATTAAAAGTCTGACTGTTCCGTTTGGAATACAACATCTATTTCATAAGGTCCTAGCCACCTTGTTCTCAATTTACCTTGGAAATTCTTGAAACGGGAGTCATACAGTAAAGCCCAGTTACCTTTCTGGAACTGCTTCTGCTTAATAGTTTTGTCATGCCATCTGGTTCTTTGTTGCTGAATCATGGTTTTCTGGTGGATGGCATCCAATCTTTTCTCATCTAGCTCCTGCAGCTGCTGCAACCTGGCTGTCTGTGCATCAGTCAAATCAAGGTTAACAACTAAAGCAGTTCTCAAAGTTTTGATTTCAAACTCCAAAGGGAAAACAAAATTTTTACCAAAAACTAACTCATAGGGTGAAAAGCCTGTGGTGTTCTTCCAAGTGGTTCTATAAGCCCAAAGTGCTTCAGGCAGCTTTTGAAACCAGTCCCTCCTGTTCTCCTTTATTTTTTTTGTCAGAATAGCTTCTATGACTTTGTTGGTGCTTTCCACCTGCCCATTTGACTAGGGGTGATAAGGTGTGGTCATTCTATGCTTAATATGGTATTTCTGCAATGTGTCTTTGAAGCCATGGGAATTAAAAGGAGGTCCTCCGTCAGTGACTAGCTCCCTAGGCAATCCAAACCTAACGAAGATTTCTTCAAATAAAAATGTTAATACTGATTCCTCATTAGCTTTGATAAGTGCCTTGGCCTCGACCCACTTAGTCATGTAGTTTGTACATACTAGTATGTAAATTCTTTGATTATATGGAGGATTAATGGGACCTATAAAATCTAGTGCCCATATTTCAAATGGTTCAAGAATTCCTGGGGATTGAGTGGCATTTCATCCCTATGGTTAGGCTGGCCCATTCTTTGGCGACTATCATAGGCCCTGACATATTTCTTTGCATCTTTGAAGATTGAGGGCCAGTAATATCCCAGCCTGAGAACTTTGTGTGCTGTTCTTTTATCCGCGAAATGTCCTCCACAAGGTCCATCGTGGCAAGCTTTCAATACATCATAAATCTGATCTTCACCAATGCATCTCCTGATCGAGTCCTGTGTGAAACAAACAGCCGCTTATCCAGCTGTACCTAGTGCTCTGCTGAATAATTTTCCTTTTTTCTCTATGCGATAGGTGTGATGGTAATTTTCCTGCAACTAAGTAGTTAGCAATGTCTGCATACCAAGGTGAGTGAGCAGAG
>APFE031520804.1:205217-233286 GCA_000404065.3 Pinus taeda
AGATCCCTATCACCGCTCTCTGAAATGTTGCTGGGGCGTTACATAGCCCAAATGGAAGAACCCTATAAGCAAAGGTCCCCCAAGGGCTAGTAAAAATGGTTTTATCATGGTCCTGGGGTGCAATCCTTATCTGATTATATCCGCTAAATCCATCCAAAAAGGAAAAGAAATTCTTACCAGCTAAGTTATCTAATACCTGATCAATGAATGGTAAAGGGAAATGGTCCTTCTGGGTAGCCTTATTTAGGGCTCTATAGTCTACACATACTCACCATTTCCCATTTTTCTTGGTTACTATTACTAGCGGAGAAACCCATTCACTATGAGATATGGGATATAAAAATCCTACATTTAACAATTTTTGAAGCTCTTCTTTTTATTATTTCCCTTAAATTGGGGTTCATTCGTCTTTGGGGTTGACAAACTAGCCGGGATCCTTCTTTAATATAAATACGGTGAGTGCATAGTTCAGGAGAAATCCCTTTCATGTCTGTATAATCCTAAGCAAATGCTTCTTTATTTTCTTTGAGTAGCTTCATTAACTGTTGTTTTTGATCATTTGTTAGATTAGGATTTATATTTAGTGTTTCGCCTGGTTCGATCTCTATTGTTATACTTTTGGAAGGACTGCCAGCTAATATCTGAGGTAAATTTTCAGTTTGAAGGTTGTTCTGGGATTCAGAATCTAGGATTGCAGTGAGGTGATTATGTATTTCTGAGCTAACCGAAGAAGGTTCAGAAATAAAGTTGCTGATTAGCTCATCTTCGGTTGAGTCTTTGAGAGTTAAAGCTTGTCCGACAGTTAAAATAGGTTGGGTTTCCTCATCCTCATAATCTACCCATATTTGAATTATCGTTATTAATCATGGGTGTGGCATGAGGATAAAGAGTCAGCTGTTTGGTTTCCTGCCCATTAGATATTTTCATTGATCCAGACCTACAGCTGATGAAAGCATCTGCTGTAGCGAGCCAAGGTCTTCCTAGAATTAATGAATGACCCCCCAAATTTCTTTTAGTTTGTAACACCACAAAGTCAGTTGGGTAATTCCAAGATTCTACGGAAATTACCAGGTCTTTAATGACTCCTTCAGATTTAATTGTAGAGCGATCAGCCAGCTCTAAAATGGTTGGGTTTTCCCTAATTAAGTGTTTTAACTACAGTAATTGTGCTGTGTTGAGTGTCATAATGTTTATTGCTGCACCTAGATCTACTAGAACTTTAGAGACAAAGGTTTTGCTGACCTGAACTGTTACTGTAGGGTGACCAGGGTCACCGTATTTCACAGGGGGGTCTTTTTCTGTCATCAAAGCAGTCAGTTCCCCCATCACATGAACTATGAGGGGTTCCTTGGCTTTTCTTCCAGGTTTTTTTATACAAATATCCCTAACAGTTCTAGCATAGATAGGGACATCTCTTAGTTCTTGCAATAATGGGATTTTGACATATAAATTCTGCAGTTCTCCTGAAAGGTTAAAATCTGGTGGCTCAAATGTTTTAGTAAGAGCCAATCTTTCAGGAAAGGTTGGCTCTACTGTTTGGACAGTCTTGTTAGAAGATGATTCAAGAATTTCAGTGTCTTTGTTAGATGACTTTTCCTTTCTAGTTTCTTCTTTTTCAGAGTCAGTAATGTCATCTATGATGGTTTCAACTATCCTCCCAGAGCGTAAATGGATATCATTACATTGCATAGGGGGGACAGGTTGACTTTGAATATCGATTACCTGCAAGGCTTTATTATTGTTTGGGTTGGGATTAGGTTGCACAGGCATTTGGGGTCTCATTGATTGGTTATTTTGCGGGGCATTAGATGGTAAGGAAAGAGATTGCTGGTGGGTAGGAAATGGAATCTGATGGGCTGCCCAATTTGGATTCCATTGATTGAAATAAGGTTGTTGAAAAGTCCAAGGATTCCACATAGTAGGGTCAGTAAAAGGAGGATTTGGTTGCTGCATAGGAAATTGCATCGGATTAAAGGGTGGGTATTGCAATTGATTCATGGGTGGGAAATTTGTTTGAAAAGGAGACTGATTATTCCAATGACTAAATGATGTGTTAGAACTCATACCTTGTCTTTGTGGCCATTGCCTCCTCTGTGTCATCAGGTACACTGCTTCAGCTTCTTCTTCAGTTGATTGCAGTGTTGCCTTTGTTCCTGGCAAAGAGGGGAATTGCTGAGTTTCATAATCCTTTTCACAAATGGTACAAATTGGTACCTTATCCAATGGGCATTCCCGCAGTGGGTGATTTCCTCTACATTTGGAGCAAAAGATAGCCAAGGCAGCTTCTGCTTCTGCCTGTTTCTTTTTAACCTGCAGAGCATCAATTTGTGAAGCAAAAGAGCTTAGCATTTCAGTTTTGAATTCTTCAAGCAGATTACCTATTTCAGCTCGTGTTGCTCCTCCGCTTGCTGACTTCTGGACTCTTGAATATGTACTGTCCCTGGTTTTTGGTCTGCTTGCTGCTCCTCTGGAACACCACATGCAAAGGTTGATAATCTCATCAAATGGTTCTTTGGAAATATCCCATTTTCCGAGCATATTTAACATATCTAGGCAGTCATCTCGTACTCCTTTTAATAGTATTGTCTTCAGAATATCCTTACTCATGGTTGGGTGATCTGATCGCTGCAAATTATATTGCAGTCTCTCTACAAAGTCCTCCAAATTCTCATCCTCTTTCTGAACCATTTTGAACAATTCTTCCTTCCTTTCTCTTGTTCGACAGTAGTCTTGATATTTGCTCAGAAAATTTTCTTTCATTTGATCCCATGTGGTGATTACATGAGCCCCTAGGCTCATAAACCATCTTAATGCGTTCCCTTTTAGTGTTGCTGGAAACAATTTTAACTTCTGAGCAGGAGTTACATAATCATAACTTCTACACAGTGTTGAAAATAATACTGAGAGGGGGGGTGAATCAGTATTATCTAGTTATTTTAGCAAATCTTCCTTATTTACACTTTGAATTATTTTTGCATATCAGTACCAAAAAATAATGAGCAAGAAAAACAGACAGTCACATCAAAGAACACCAGATATAAGGTGGAAACCCAATGTGGGTGAAAACCACCTGCTGCAATATGTCTCTATCTTCTTTCAAATTAGAAACTCCTTTTACAATGGTCTTGTACTGGTGCAGTCCTTTACCAGTACGCAGGCTGCAACCTGCAGAGAGCTACAACTCTCTCTCGTTTTCCAGTCTCTCCTGGAAGGGAGCTACAACCCCCTACTTCTTTTCAAGGACCAATTTTCATAAATTTTCAAACTGGATCCATATACATCAAATGATCATCAAGTACAGATAAATTACAGTCAGCTGAAATAACCAGATCAACAATAACAGAACTGAACCTAGAACACTTTATCAATAGAAAAATTCAGCCAACAGAAGATCTTAAAACAGATACGTAATTCTCCTTCTTCTGGCCTGCGTCACTATGCACTTCACACTCTGCTTCTCTGCGTACTCCCGCAGAGCTCCTTCTGTTGTACTGTGTGACCACACACTGCTCCTTTTACTGATCTACGTACAATACACACCCAAAATTACTATCGTGCCGCGTACTGGCCAGTAGGCACGCACCCAGGAGAACAATCGCGCCACGTACTGACACAGCAAGCACGCAGCCAAAAGAACAATCGCGCCGCGTACTGACACAGCAGGCACGCACCTGAACCATTGTCGCTCTGCGTACCCACGCACGTCTCCCTCGTCACCTCTGCGTACCCACGCACTGACCCTTCGTCGCTTCTGCATACACACGCACTGCTTCCTTGTCGCCTTTGCGTACCCACGCACTGCTCCTTCGTCACCTCTACGTACCTCTGATTAGGGCTGAAATACAGTCAGATGCTCAGATCTAAACTTGTGCTCGAGAGATCACCCTTCACAGATTCGCTTCCAACTTCTCTTTTATAGATCAAGCTTTTAAACCGAGAACCCAATAGATCAGATCTTAAGATATTCAACACAAAAGCATACTAAGCCAAATGATCTCCTTTGCTTTATATAGGCAACTCTTCCTCAAATCAAGGATCATGGGGCTCAATAATAATAATAAAATAAAACAATACCACGGGCCAAAACCATGATAACACAATACCGTCGGCTAAATACCAAGGTTAAAACATAAGGAACCCCACGTGTGCACGCTTTACTGCCTTGAAGAGTGTGCATTGGGGGTACGCACCTCATGAATGGGTAAACTGCGTGTCTGGACGCGGTCCCTGCATCGCGTTCCTACGGGTACGCATCTTCTGAACTGTTCTCCTGCGTACTTATTAATTTTCATCATATTGAGAGCCTTGCCATGGGTGTTGCCATCAAGTACAACATCTGTAACATATAACCATACCAGAAACATAATGCCAACACATTCTTGTAGATAAAACTTGTGAGTGAGTGTGTCTCCAAATGAAGTTGAAATTCTCTTTATATAGTCTTCTCAAGGGGTAGAATCCCTCCTTTAGGGTGGCTTGAGGATCACAGGGCCAACTTGTACTCTTGGAGATTCCAAGACTTTCTAGACTAAAAAATAATTCTTTTTAGAATTACAAATTTTTTGGAAGATATTATAAACATGATGTTGATTCTTTTGACTCATGACAATAAATCCTAAGACCTAACAAACCCTAGAAGCATGAAGAACATGCTTTTACCTAAAATACCTTCAATAATGAGCATAAAAATCATGCTTTAATAACAATAATTTTCTTTCTTCTTTTCTTATTTGCTACATAGGATGCATATTTAAATGACTACAACAATTATGAAGACCAAAACTAGTTACATTTCTCAAAACTCTCTCTTAACTAGGGAGACATTCATAATTGTACAACCAGTACAACATCATATCTCAAATTGAAGAGCCCTCAGGAAGAGAAAGATTGATAAGCCATACTGTAAGTATCATCATTATGAACAACACTGTCCCTGAGGCCTAACTGGACAAGCTCTTCCTTATTCAAGGGAATTATGCTAGGAGTATTTATGTATGATACCACACTACCTCTCTAAGGTACATATTGTTGGATAAATTAATTGCTTGATAAAAAAAACCGATCAACTGAACATTAATTATCAACCCAAGGAATGTCTTTTTATTTCAAGGCATCAGAAAAATATATGTAAGCAACTAACAATAGCAAACACAGGTTATACATGATTGTATTCTACATTATCAAGCTCATTCCATAATAAAGAAAATGTAAGATTTGGATAACAATACTAAATTTAAAAAGCAAAAAGTAAATGACAGGAAAAGGAATTATGCTAATCACATGACTTGAATCAATACTAAATTAAATCACCCCTTGCTGAATTGGAAATTTAACCTGTTGCACCCAACATAATTCAAATGCTAATCTAGAGTAGTAAATTAATAGAAATCTAGAGATTGCAGGAAACAACAAATCAGGAAAATGCAGACGCGAACAAATTACTGGAAAAAAAGGGGAGATTTAATTTAAGGAATAACAATTGAAATTCAAAGAAACAAACACACAACTAAACTACTTTATCTTTTCAAGGCATCACCTCGTCCAAGGTAGTGGGCCCAACTTCCCAAGAGTTAGTTCTACCTTGAAAAATAATTCAGATCAGATTAAAAGTAGACAAGAAATTCCATGGATAGATCCTCTCACTAAAAATTAGAAATAGATACAACACAACTTTGAGCTTTGCCTCTAATTCAATAATTGTCCATCCCCCTCTCTTATTTTTGTCTTCATTTAAATATATAGAGAGCAAAGGGATAATTAAAACTAAACTAAACATAATGATTTTCCATTGCAATTTTGGATTTATTACAATGATTTAATCAATAAGATGAAATCTGGAAGATCTCATCATCATCAATTAGTTGAAGCAAGTGGAATTTGATTTTGTAATTAAGGAAAATTGGAAAATGACCACAACAACAAAGATGGAAAATTTTCCTTCAAAGAACCTTGCACTTCTATCAATCCATATCTAATTTTAGAAAAATTCAAATTGGAAAACTAATTTGGTCCATTCTCCACAAAACCGATGTCTCATATTTTCAATATTCATCTTCATATTCCCAAAATATCCAACGCAAAACTGTAACTTTTTTATCCCAGTGAGTTTTGAAATGGAATATTTGACTATGAGCTGAAGATCAAATTTACAATCTAGAAGAGATCTTGGAGGCTAAAATTGTGAGTGATGTTATAAAAAAATCATTAATGAACCATTATTGGAAAAATCATGCATAATAATCATCAATTTATTAAAAATAAAGGAGAACAATTATTACTTATCCCCAAGAGAATAGATAATTATGAAATAGAATTATATGATAAATTATGATAAATAACATGATAAAAGAATGGTGGAAATGGATGAAATAGATGTCAAGAAATGGTAATAATAATGATAATTTAGTGACCCAACACATACCCCATCCAAATGTCCACAAGGTATGTCCTTTTAGGACTATTGTTATCTTGGAACTCCATACCCAAGTCCTCAAAGAATATTAGTCCTCTTCAACCACTCTTCTCTTGGATTCTTGTCCCATTCTAAAAGAGTGTACTTTCTTGGATGTTATATCCTCAAGGAAACCACATATTCTTATCCAGTCCTCCATTATTCTCTATTCATCACCCGAAGAGGAGAATACACATGTGATGTTCATCATCACTCTCTCTCAACTAGAGAGTACATCCATATTCTCCCTATCAAACCAATGGATATTCCTTCCTTCCAAATATGGAAGCCAACATCACAAGCCTCATTGCTTGTCTTCATGAGAGTATCAACTACTTGATCTTCATAAATCCATGGCTCCCTTTTTCTTTTACATCACTTGTTTTCTTCCAAGGTATCATGGAGCCATCTCCACTCTTTCATTCTTGTGACACGATCCAAGTCATTTTACTTGCTCATCATTGTCTTCTTCAATCATGAAGGAATTGCATTGAGCCTTCCCGATATTCCAGCTAACTATGAGAGTGATCTTCCTTGGCATTCATGTTATCTTTTTGTAAAAATACCCTTTGAATCCCAATATGGACTCATATTGAATTTACAATTTCCAAGTACCAGACATTGAGTTGTCAACCTTCTTCATCCATACAATTGAACTTGCCCCAACTCTCATCACATATTCCTGCAACATTATTTTCCCAATAGCTAAAAATAATATGATAGCTAGATAACCAAACCATAAATGAAATAGACTTACCTCACCATGGTGACCTTCTTATACTATCAACATCCTCATTAACCATATCCACTTAACACTTCATTCATCAGAGTGCCCAAGGATTGAACTTGATTACCAAGTTACAACTTTTCTTCCAGAGATTATATTGTATGTTAAATATTATAATACATTTTCTAGAGAAAGTACTAATATTTTATACTTTCTTAAGTAAGTCGGATTCTATTCTTCTCGTGCATCACTAATACTTAAGAATATCTTTCTAACCAACTGTATTCCACAATATTCTTGTACATTTTAACATGCATTCCTATGATTTCATCCAATCATCTAGATATCCATATATGTCATAAAACGTTCCCATTGCAACCTTTCATCCCATATTATAATTATGCCTCCATATTATATTTAATACATACTATTTTTGTCATGATGATCCTTCCAAGGTCTTTTCAAAATGATGGTCCTTCTTGGATCACAATGATCCATTTTAACAAGACAACAACCTCTAATGTTATATAATATATTGGATGCAGAATATGAAAAATGGTATAACATTATGTCCTATATGATTTGTACTAAGCAAATTAATCATGTAAATTCCATACATGGTACTATCATATGCTTCTATCCTATGATGCTTATGCAAAAACATCTAAAATAAAGACTAACATTCATAAAGAACCTAGAAGTTAGTGAACCTTCTTTCAGTAGTAAATATCCTTCACTTCTTACTTATTTGCCTTCTTCTCAAGTTCTCCCATTGCTTCAACTACATGAGCTTCACTTCTATCCTTTCTCTTATTGTTCTGTTGATTTGGACAGTCCCTGTTGTAGGGTCCAAACTCATTACACTTGAAGCGTTGCACCTTGGACATATCTTTATTCTTGGACTTGCCAAACTTTTCTTTCTTCGTCTTCTTGACTTGGGATAGAAAGGCTTGATACTACAATGCTATTCTTCACCTTGATCCTTGATTCTTCTAGTATGAATTGTGCCCACAATTCATCAAAGGGAGTTGAATCCTTCTTGAAGTAGTTGGCACTTATTACAAAGTTTCTCCATTCTGGTGGCAGTGCATTTAAAACACATGTGTTCACCTCAAAATTGGTGATTAGTTCCCCAAGTACTTGCAAATGGTCTCTTAGCTGAGATACTCTCATGAGGAAGGATTCCATATCCTCATCCTTTTATTTCTTTGGTCTATATAGCTTATTCTATAATGACATCTTTTGATCTATTGTACTTATAAAGTACAAATTCATTAGCTTGCCATATGAAAGGATTCCATGTCCTCATCCTTTGGTTTCTTCAGTCTATATAGCTTGTTCTATAATGACATCTTTTGACCTATTGTACTTACAAAGTACAAATTCACTAGCTTGTCTTACATGGCATTGGAAATATTTAGATTTGAAAAAAATGGAATAAGAGAATCCTTAACTGATTCAACTATGATCCATGGAGCTCATACTACCCCTTTCTTGTACCCTTCTAATTATTGTGTTTAATCTTTATTAGGTTCGGTAACTTCTCTAGTAACATATCCCATTGCATGTTTCTCTGTGAGTATCAAGTCAATCCTTTTCTTCCATTCTAGATAGTTTGAAGCCCCAATGAGCTTATTGCTCTCTTTGTAGAAATGACCTACAACACTTGAATATTCAACCATTATGAGATAGTGTGACACTTACTTGAATAATATCTCCAACCTTCTTGATGTATTCAAGAGCCTTGATGATATTTTCTTTAAGGATGTTTCCAAGATTGATGCTTTTCAAGTAGAATTCTTATTTATGAGATCAACACCCTACTTGAAATATTGATGTGGTAGAAACCATAGATTAATAGGAATTTTATCAACGAGTCTTTAACCAGATCCCTTAAAGAGACAAACTTCTTATTTTAGATCTTGAGAGCTTCCTATCCCTTGATCAACAATTCTTTCTAGTGTCCTTCCAATTGTCTTCCTTTCTCACCTTAGCTCTGAAACCATGTTAGAAAATGGAAAGTGGCATCTTATTAAACTTATTTTCTTTGACCTTGATACTTGCTTGTGAATCCTATGTATCTTCTTTTATGTTCTTTTAGTTAGATCTTGTCATCAAACAATATCAAGAAGAAATAACAACAAAACATGACACAGATGTAGGTTCTCAGCTAGGGAAAAACCCCTCCAAGGGAAAACCCAAAAAGTATTCTCTTCTTAGAATCTGTTTCCGATGAGATACAAAGACCTAATCCCTATGCCAAGTCCTTTTCCTATTACCAAGTCATTTCTTTCCTCAAGTCATTCTTGAATCTACACCTGAATACGACACACTACAACTTTGACCTACCATCTACAACATTGCAACTTGACTTGCAACATTGGGCTTGTAGCTCTTGAAGAAACCTTAATACAACCTCCTTCTAGGACCTTCCAAGAGTAAGACAATGTTTCTTAAGGTCAACAAACTCTAGACAAAGTTTCCATCCTCCCAACTACAATTTTCAGCACTTCGTCTTACTGTAACTTAGACTTGCAACTTCAACATCTTCCTGCAACCCAAAAACCATAGAAATTTACATGTGTGAGAGATATAGAGCCCAAAAACCAAGAAATTTTGTCCTTCTTCCTTCTTCTTGAATTTTGCTCTCATTCTTGCAATTGCCAAACCATAGATCAAACTCTTTCTTGTAGATTGAACTTGTGAGTGAGCATGTCTCCAAATTAAGTCAAATTGTTCTCTTTATCACCTTTTCAAGGGGTCAAATCCATCCTTTATACTTACTTGATGATCTTAGGGCCGACTTGTACTCTTAGAGACTCCATGACTTTCTAGACTAAAAAATAATTCTTTTTAAAATTACAATTTTCCCAGAAGGGTCTTATAAACATTATGTTGATTTCTTTGACTCATGACAATAAATCCTAAGACTTAACAAACCATAGAAGCAGGAAGAACATGATTTTATATAAAATACCATCAATAATGAGCATGAAACCCATGCTTTAATAATAATAATTTTCTTTCTTCTTTTCCTGTTTTTCACATAAGATACATACTGAAATGAGTACAACAATTATGAAGACTGAAACTAGTCACATTTCTTAACAAACCCTACCTTGTTCATTAAAAATCCTAATGTAATTTGTATCCCCAATCAAATGCTAAGGATACCCTTAAAAATCCATGTGTGGTGGTTTGAGGTGATTTTCTTGTCTTTAGATCCACAAAAGTTTCTTTTAAAACCTAAGGCCTCAATTGTCCCCCTTATCCATGTCTAGTGCCTTAATAACTCATAAAATCTTAAAATAGCCCATATCCCAACACAAAGACCATATATTCCCTTTCAATAACATGTGTGGTGGTTTGCAATATCATTCTTGGCCTCAAATTATTTTGAAGCTTCATTTAGGACTAGAGGCCTAGGTTTGACTTTTTTTTTGTCCAATTCCTAACACCTATACTTAGTACCCAAAACATCCTAATGAAACCTACATCCCCACTTTTAGGTTAAGTTCCCCTTGAAATTTTCATGTCTAGTGGTTTTAGGCATCATTCTTATCATTTTATGCATAAAATATTCCTTTTGTATCTTAGGACTAAATTCCCTCCCTTAACCTTGTCTAGGAACCAAAAATCCATATATAATAATAATTTTTTTTTTAATTTTACCCATATCCCCTCCTAGATTTCAAATGTACCCTCATGATCATTTTTGTTGTTTCGAGGTGACATTCTTGGGCCTTAACCCTTGGAAGTTACCTTTAGGGCTTAAGGCTTGAGTTTCAACCCTTAACCATGCTTAGGGTTTTAATACTGATATCAAGCATTGAAAAACACCTATTGATGCCAATATCTCCTCTTAAAGGTTAAATATACCATAACTAGTTTTTGTGTAGTGGATCAAGGCCTCATCCCTTAGTCTTAGATGTCACCTTAGCGATTAAGGCTTAAGTTCCTTCCCCGACCATATAAATCCCTAGAAACACATACCTTGATATGAAATAATTCTAATTCTATTCATATCCACACTTGGAGGTGAAGGATCCCTTCAAAATATCATGTTTGGTGGTTCAAGTTATTGTTCTAGATTGTGGAAGCCTGTAATCTTACTTAAGGGCACACACCTTGGGTTTCTTACACCAACCATGCCAAGATTCTTGTTACACACTATTTTTCACATTCATGGAAATTAATACTGTACCCCTATCCTTCATCATATGAAGTGTTATTTCCATTAATCCTTGAATAATATGGAATAAAATCCTTTCCCTGAAAGATGA
Organism: Pinus taeda; assembly: GCA_000404065.3. Lineage (NCBI taxonomy): Eukaryota > Viridiplantae > Streptophyta > Pinopsida > Pinales > Pinaceae > Pinus > Pinus taeda. Next base: position 216,679 of record APFE031520804.1, read on the forward strand.
AAAAATTATTCAAATCCCTTGAAAACCACTAATTCAAGTGGATTTCACAGGTTGTACATTGGCAAAATGTGACATAACTAATTGTTGTAGGTTACATAACTACAAGATGTGACATTGTCACAGATTTCTTATTCAAAAGGTGTGACAAAACTTTTACAAAGGAAAAAATAAAATGAACGAGAATATTCTAGAAGATAAGCCTTGTGGATGGCATCTATCTTGATCCGTTTGGGTTTGGCTCGCATCCCTAATTTGTCTAGATCTTAACCTCCTCTCCTTATCCTTCTTTAAGCCTACATATATAATCATATTTCTTTGAGAGAGGGAATTGGGTTGATTTCATAAAGGATTTGACTCTAAGATTTCTGTTGAAATTTTTCTAAAGTATCCAACTTGTGATCCCAAATATTTTGAAGGAAAGGCTTTGAAATGAGGAATAGCTAGAAGGGGACTCTATGAAATTAAGGCATTAGGTTGTAACCACTTTCTTTTTGATAATACAATTGTATGTTGTTTTCCCATAATCATTGTCTATGTGTTTGATGATTTTTGGTATATATCTCCTTGATCATATATACAAGTCTTGTCAAATTATATTTGGATTAGATGTTCTTTTATGTTTGTTTGTTTTTGTGTTTGCAGGTGTTTTCTTTGTGACCACTAGGGACAAGGCTGGAAGCTACAACAATCTGAGCAACTAATAAGCACAAACACTGATAATAAAAAAAGTATGAGCTCATATTACTCTTGCTTTCATCTATAATTTGATTGCAATATACTTAGGAAAAACTATGCATTCCTATCTTACTTTGTTTTAGATCTGGGTACCAGATCTAGGGAGACAAGTCTTGTCCTCAAGAGTGATTTATTGGACAACAAAATTTGTGACTCCACTGGGGAACGATTTTTAGGATCTGTTATCCTTATCCTTTTGATGGTATTTTTCTTACCAAGGAGAGTATCATGGATATTATGTTGTTAGGAGAAATTCGAGGGGATGATACTCATCATCATTCTCCTTTTCTCCCTAAACTTGAGAATGTTGAGAGTCAAATTGGAAATAATATTTTACCTGAGATAATCAAGATTAACCATAAAACTCCCATTTTGATCCATGATGTTTCATCTGAAGGGAATTTATGGAACATATTAGTAACCATAGAGATTGATATCTGGATAAAATTTGGGATTGGTGAAACAATGAAACATTTTTTTTCCATGAGCTTCCTTTTGGTCTACTTTTCATGTTCGTTAAATAATGAAAATACCAAGCTCCTTTCACTATATTTTCTTTCTTTTTAAACCCATATGAAAATGGTGAGTCCATTCTAGTATTATTTTCATGACTCATTAAACTCATGAAAATACTGAGCTTATTTTGTTACCACCTTTTCATGCTCATAAAACCTATATGAAAGCATTGAGTTCTTTCCATCTTTTCCCACTCATTTATTAAATTGAAATTCAGTAAGTGATCTCTTTTCCATTCTCAAGCTCACTAAAACCATGGGAAGGACATGCACATACTTTTATTCTTTTTTAGACTACATAAATTTATGAAAAATATCCTTATTGGAGTTTTCTTTTAGACTTTTAAAACTCTCTAAATATGAAAAATCATAGAGCTTTAGTTTCTACGGGATCATTAAAATTTTATGTTGAAAGAATCATGAACGATTTAACTTTTATCCTTTCTTCGGACTCTCTAAATCTAAATGAGAAAGGTGTTTTTGGAGTTTTATTTTTGTTTATCTTCAAACTATGTACATGAAAAGAACAATGAGTTATGCCTTCATTGGACTTGTAAACATTAAACAACAAAGGACCCATCTATAGGTTGGAACCAGACCACTCCTTCCTAGGGTTTGTTAAAAATAATTTGAAGGAATCGTTCAAAGAATGAGATTATATTCCAAGAATACGTTATCCTCCTCAAGCTCGATTAAAAATAAATAGGTACTTGCCACAAATGGTGGGGAAAATTTGGGAAATGAATATATAAAATCTATACACATTTTATGGTAGCAAGTTGCTCTTGAACATGACATATTTTCACTCCTTGTGTGAAGGATGGGAAAATATGTTTGTCTCTTATTGATCATAATCCTTTAAAAAGTCTTAGACTTTGGTTTGTGATCCAGGTTTTGAGTCAGTACTGCCAAGATAGTTTTCATTTCGTCAATATGTTCAAGATAAGTTCAAATTGAGCTAACAAATTTTTCACTTCTATTGTGTCAGCCATCCCTAACTTAGTCCTAAATCACTTTGTTCTCTATTCTACTTCACACATTTATACTTGTTTCATGTCATTGATGGGGGATACATCAAGGCCCTATTGTGACAAATCACTTCCTATCAATTTCAACACATTCTCTGGGAAGTTGATTTAGAAATAATTGAGTACCTTGGAGGCTGCATGCCTCAATGGGAGGTTTCCTGGCATTCGATGATAGGTTTACATCATTGACCTTCAATCGAATGATTCTATGACTGTTATACTTCAGATCATTTATTCACACTTAATAGAATGTACTTGAGTACCTTAGGGGCCACTTCCATTATATATGGTTTCTTTCACATCTGTTGACAATTTTCAACATTGACCAGTAGTCAGAACACTTCTACCATGTTCAACTTCAACACATTTATTCACATGCTTAGATTCATACTATGGAAAGATAGCGATGAAAACCTTGGATATTATATGTTATATCTAGTTTGTGATGGAGTCTTTTGAGTGTTTATGATTGTCGCATAGATCAACAATGTATGTATGGTAGCTATGCTTGTATTGAGTCTATGGGCATTGATCCATATCTTTTAACTTAAAGGATGCATACAAAATTGCATATAGAAAAAAAAGTTAACCAAGTAACTTAACACATGAAAAAGAAGAGGAAATAATAAAGAAACCATGAGATCAAAGGAACACACATGATTTGATTATGGAGTTCACCCAATGTGGGCTACGTTTTTGAAGACCTCATCTGGAGAAACAAACTACACGATTGGATTCATAGCGTGTAAACATGAAACAATGATTATAAACTTATTAAATTCTGACAATGGCACCTCTAGTCCTCTAAGTGAATATTTTTAGCATCTTAGCAAATCCCTCACTCATGGTTCCGACCCTCCTAGTTGCTTAGGATTCCACTAGTCTGCTCCACCAGTTTGCAGCTGAATGGGAAAATGAGGTTTAAATATAAGTGATGGGAAGAGCCACCAAAGGAAGAGTCGTGACTCATTGGTGGCAGAGTTGTATGTGTTAGGGGCGGGCCAAGTTCGAAACTCACCCATGCCAAATATGATGCAAATTTTTTGACAAATGAAGCTTTGAGTTTTTATATGGTCGGTGATTAATATCATATATGGTTTACTAGGCGGTTAATATAATATGCAGTGGCTCCAATGGGGGTTGGGCAGGTCTAACAGGGGTGGCCCACCCACCTTATATATATATATATATAATATATATATATATATATATATATATATATATATATATATATATATATATATATATTATATATATCATAATGTCATTGGCAAGGACCTTTGGGAGGTGGAAGGGGTATTAATACAGTTAAAAATATTCCACCATAAAATAAGATTTTCTAGGTGAATTAAGGAGGTGACAAATTCACCCTTTCTGATTGTCATTTTCTATGTGCCAGAACTTTGCCAATTTATTGCTTGTTTAGTGACTGCCACTTGGTCAAGTTTAACCAGAATTTTGACCAGTTATAACTTGAGCATACGAACTCGAATTTGAGTGAAATTGACACCATTGGAATTAGGGCAATGAGCACTATGATTTGGGTCTGGTTTCATTTCCATCTGATGACTTGTATTTTTGAGCTATTTTCAAGGCCATTTCCATTTCTAGATCCACCTGGATCATTTCTCCCCACTAATGAGCTTTTGGAATTCCTAAAGATTTATCATTCAATTGGAAAGTGAGGGAATTTCTCCCTCACTTTCTCCTTTTCCATCCATAAAGCATTACTTGGATGCTTTCCTTTGAAACCAATAAGAGGGTACTCCACATCTCCCCGTTGTGAAGTCCCGGTATTTTTGTCAAGAACGATGTCCTCTGGTAGCTTGTCCAAGTATTCAAATGAAAAATCGTCCGTTGTAGGAACCTATCCAACCTATTCAGTGTCCATGATTAACATGGGTTCATAAAGCTTCAAGTTTTCAAAGTTCACCACTAAGTACATCTACCTGTATGCTGGAAAATCAAGATGAAAAGCATTTTCTGCAATCTTCTCTAATATGGTGAATAGGCCATATTGTATGGTTGTAACTTATTTCCTTCCCGTTTTATCCTATCTTTGATAATGTGGAACCACAATTTGTCTTCAACCTAGAACTGGTGATCGACTAGGTGCTTGTCATGTTGAGCTTTGTATAGAGCTTGACTTTTCTCCAACTACTCCTGCACTCCTTGGTGAATCATCTGAATATGTTGAATGAAATTCCACGCTTTGTCCCTGTCATCTTGCCCATTGGAAACTTCATTTCTCCCAAAGAACATGTCTAAGGATCCTTTGACAAATGGCCAAATCATGTCTCAAATGGTGAGCTCTGAGTGGATGAATGAACTTCCTAGTTCTATGCATGTTTTACATAAGGAAGCTACTTGTCCCACAACTTGGGATGATTTCCACAATAGCCGTAAAGAAAGTGTATCACTGTGCAGTTGAAAACCTATGTTTGTCCATTAGTTTGCATATGAAATTTCGAGCTCCTCTTCAAATTGGTGTCCATCATCCTCCACAAACTTATCTAAAACTCTCCAAGAAAGTGAGAGTCTCGATTAGACAAAATGGATGTGGGTAGACTAAAGTGGACCCATAGTCATGACCTCTCATATACAAAGGGAAACTACCTAAAAAATCTATTGACACACATTCCCATGGGCGACTCAGAACAATTTGTGGTGTGTAGAGTCCCAATTTTCAATTAGTGGCTTGCTAATTGAACACAACACACATCCTTTTACATATCGAGTCACAAAATTTTTCACATGAGGCCAATAACACAACCTATGCAAATGACACAAAGTTTTCCCTACACCAAAGTGGCCATACACAAGAGAGGTATGTGCCTCTTTGATTACATGTATTCGTTCATTGGTGTGGATACAAAGTTTTCCAAGGTGATATAACAACTTTCCCTGCAAATGGTAATTATCCACCATGATCCATGAGTTATCTTTGAATAAATCTCAATAAAATAATAATCATCAACATATTGTTCAACATAAGTTTCAAATATAAAGAGGCAGTTTACAAAACTATAGATGTAGAAATAGGGGGGCAAGAAAGCATATTTTCAAATTTATTGTTGTTTCCCTTGTATTTTATTATCAAGTGAAACTAATAAAAGAATCCCATCCATTTGAAATGACGTGCTTGTTGAAGCTTGGTCTGTGACAAGAGATACTGCAAGGGCTAGTGATCTGTGTGAATGATGTTCTCCTTGCTGATGAAATAGTGCTTTCACTTCTTAATGCTTTGAACCAAGGCATACAACTCCTTGTCATATGTGGGATAGTTCACAATAACTTTGGAGAATGTATTTGAAGGGTAACATAAAGGTTTCCTTTGTTGCATCAATATTGCTCCCATGGCATATTCACTGACATCGATCTCGATCTCAAAAGGATGTTGGAGGTTAGGTAAGGCCAAAAATGGTGCGATACAAATCTTCTCTTTTAGTGTATCAAAGGATTTTTTCTACTTTCCTCCCCACTAAAAGGTTTATTCATAGAAGTTGGAAATGAACCTTCTCCGGTATTGTATCTCACCCAAAAACCTATGAACCTCTATAAAATTGGTGTATTTATGCCACTTTACAATCACATCAATTTTATAAGGATCTATTTTCAACTTTCCACCACCGACAATTTGACCGAAGTAAACCAAAGAGGTATTACCAAATTCACACTTCGACATTTTGACATACAATGTTTCTTTTTGCAAAACATCAAGCACTTGTTTACCATTACGCACATGATCATCCCATGTCCCACTGTAAACAAGAATGTCATCAAGATACACAAGTACAAAATCATCAATAAAAGGCCTGAAAACATCATTCATCATGCTCATGAATATGGTCGGAGCATTGCATAGTCCTAATGGCATCACCAACCATTCAAAAAACACCTGTTTCGTCTTGAATGTAGTCTTCCATACATCCTGTTCTACAAACCCGACCTGATGATAACCACTGCGCAAGTCTAGTTTTGTGAAATAGACAAAAATTTTCAACTGATCTAACAAATCATCAATTCAAGGGAGAGGGTACCAATTCTTCACCATTATTTTTTTGAGTGCTCTGTAATCCATGCACCATCCTTTTTCGGCACCAACACGATAGGTGAATGCATGGAGAAGAACTTGGTTTTATGACCCCTTGGTTCAACAATTCCTGTACCTTCTTCTTTATCTCCTTCCTTTCAATGGATGAAAACTTGTACGTACCAATGATGGGTAAAGGATCATCCTAATATAAGTGAATCTCATGTTGGATCTGACACCTTGGAGGCAACCCACTTGGTTCCTGAAAAATCCCATCATAGTTAGAAACAATTTCATATAGTTCCTTTTTATGAGTGGGATCACAACCTTAGAAAGCTTCAAATGTCTCAACATATTTTGCTCTCATAACCATGAGCATGCACCCTTTGCTAGAATTAATAAATCTCTTCATCTGACCTATACTTACAAGACTAGAACTAATTTTGGCGCGATGAGCCATAACAATGTATTCCACCTCATATTTCGTGAGATGATACTTGTTTTCATGGTGAAAGAAAATTGCTTTCCTATCATACAAATATGGACTCCCTAATACAATACCACATATATCCAAGGGTACAACATCAAGATCAACCTCATCTACTTGTTTGGATGCAATCACAAATCTAGATCTACACTGCTTGGTTACATGTATTTTTTCTTTATCACACACCCAACCAAGATGGTAGGGTTTCAGATGAGGCTTGGTCTCTAATCCTAAATTTTTAACCAAGGATTCTGAAATCAAATTTTCTTGTGAGCCTGGATCAAACAAGGTTTCCACTTTAGTATGTTTCATTATGACTCTAATGTGGAACAATTAAATTCTCTTTCGTTCATTAGCAGGAGGCTCATTTGAAGAACTTGTACTTGCATGCAATTCATAATTTTCATTAGTATGAAGAGAAAGAGTAACTTGTGTTCCCACTACTGTGATAAGTGTCTTATCAGCAGAATCAGATCCAAGGTCTTGTTATGTAGTTGCAACCATCGTTTTCTTGTTCTTCCCACCAAATATCTTTGGCTTCAACTCCGGATGAAACTTCCAACAATGTTCATCATCATGGCCTTTTTTCTTGAATTGTCTACAAGATGGATTTTCTCCTTCCTCCTTCTTGGTTGTAGTTTCCTTCTTGTCATTTCCCTTGCTTTTTCCTTTGAACTTGCCATTATTAGGTTTGAAAGATGATTTCTTCGGTTGCTATTCTTTATCATTCTTGCCCCTGATTTCAAGGTGAACGGACTTCACACTGGCCGCATCAATAATAGTAGGCTCAAATAATAACAAAGAATGTATGATGTAACTATGTAAAGCACCAATATACTTTGTACAGTTTTGGGTGAGTCAAGTGAAATGACCAAATTCAATGCTTGTTTTCTAAACTCTTATGTGAAGCTTTGTACATTTTGACCCTTTCCTTGTCTTAAATATTGCCATTCCATTAAAGCCTTTTATCAATAACCCAAAGGATAAAACTGAACTTTTAGTGCAGAAACAAAATTGGACCAAGAAGAAAGGAGATTAACCAAGTTCTTTTTCCTTTCTACAACTTGCTCTCCCACCAGACAAGAGAAGTGCCACTCAACCGAAGAGATTCGTGTTGGATCTTTGCCTCACCTTTATCTCTCTATTGAATCTATAAATAAACCTCAATATGTCTAATCTAATTGTTTAGTTTCTTTGAATTAAATTCTCCATTATATGTGGGAAAATCAAAATTTACATCTAGCTTAAAAAATAACTTCTTAGATGTATTCCTATGATGCCTGCTAGAGTGATGAGAAGAAGAATAAGAAGAACTGTCACTAGAGGATGGAAAGGGTAGTTTAAGAGGCTCTCCTCTTCCACCTTCATGATTTACAATGCATGGTCATCTGGTTCTTTCTTCTCAGGCTTGATTATCTTCTCATACTCTGCAAAAAAAATTCAACTTTCTCTGCCATGGTGAAGAAGATATTGCGATAATTTTTCTCTTCCTTTATTCAAGCTTCCTCATCTGCCATGTTCCATCTTCGTGGTGCACGCCTCACTTTGGGATCAAAGTATTTGATTTTTCCTTCTCCTCTTTGGAGCAACTCACATCAATAAGACCTTCTATGATACCAAACTTGATCTAGATCTTTTAACTTCAAGGATGAATACATAATTGTATATAAATGATCATATTAAACAAGTAACGTAACACATGAAAAAGAAGTATAAATCATAAATCAACCATGAGATAAAAGGAACACAAACAATTTGATTATGGATTTCACCCAATGCGGGCTACATCTTTAGGCCCTTCTCAAAGTGGGGATGCCTTCTTTCATAAAGTGGCAGCAAAAAAATGAATTACAATCAAATTTACAAAATGACCCTTATACCTCCAATCCTGATGATGGCCGAAAAATGGAGACCCCAGCTGAAGAATCAGACTGCACGGTTGGATTCCTAGCACAAAAACATGCAAACCTGACTATAAACTTGTCAAATTCTGACATTGGTACCTCTATCCCTCTAAGGGAATCTTTTCAGCATCTTAGTAGATCCCTCGCTCATGGTTACGACCCTCCTAGCCACTCAGGGTTGCACTAGTCTGCTCCTCCGTCAGTCTGCAGCCGAATGGGAAAATGCGTTTTAAATATAACGGATGGGTGGAGCCACCAAAGGACGAGTCATAGCTTGTTAGTGGAAAATTCATATGTATCAAGGGCGATCTTGCTTCGAAACCTGCCTACCCCAAATATGGTGCAGATTTGTTGACAAGCACAACTTTTATTTTTTATGTGGTCAACGATTAATATCATATGCAGTTTACTCAACAGTTAATTTAATATGAGGTGGCTCCAACGGAGGTTGGGCGGGTCCACTGGGTGTGGCCCACCCACCCTATATATATATATATATATATCTATATATATATAAAATGCTGTAGGAAAGGACTGTTTACAGGTGGCAGCCTGCCCCTCCATACTTGTATCTTTTTTGTTTTTAGATATCAATATGGTTAAAAAAATTCCATGGGAAAAAAGGGTTACTAGACGATTTAAAGAGGCAACAAATTCACCCTTTCTGACCATCATTTTCCATGTGTTAGGGCTCTGCCAATTTGTTGCCTCTTTAGTGACTGCCACCTGGCCAAGTTTGACCAGAACTTTGACCAGCTATAACTTGAGCATACAAACTTAGATTTAAGTGTCGTTCATACCATTGGATTTAGGGCGACGAGCATAAATCATCTGGTCCTAGTTTCACTTCCATCTGATGACTTTTATTTTTGAGCTATTTTCAAGGCCACATCCATTTCTAGATGCACTTGAATCAGACATGGATCCTTAATGTATGATTGGTGTTCATTTCTCATTTGACATGGATATTTGCATGTCGACAATTGTGCTTTGAGTCACTTATATTGTGAGTATGGGAATTTCTACCTCAGAGACGATATTATTACACTGTAACTCATTGATTGTTGTTGGCAATTTTCTGACTGGTCCATTCGTTGTTTCAACTCCTTTTCATGATAAAGTATTTTAATTATCACTCCATTTATAGCTTCATACTGTAGGGGGAATTATGTTAGACATTATTTTGTCGCATTCATGGAAATTAATGTCGTACCCCTATCTTTCATCATTCAAAGCATTATTACCATTAATCATTGAAGAAGATGGAAGAAAATCCTTTCCCTAAAATATGAAGAAATTTTTAAAATCCCTTAAAAGTCCCTAATTAAAGAGGATGCCATAGGTTACATAAGTACACGATGTGACATTGTCGTATGTTTCACATTCAAAAGGTGCGACATTGCTTTTACAAAGGGACAAATTAAAAAGAATGAGAAGATTTTAGAAGATAAGCCTTATGAATGGAATCTATCCTGATCCATTTGGATTTGGCTTGCATCCTTGATTTTTCTATATCTTAACCTTCTCTCCTTATTCTTCACTAAGCCTACATATATGACCATCTTTCATTAAGAGAAGGATCTGGGTTGATTTCAAAAATGCTTTGGCTCTAAGATTCCATTGAAAATCTACTAAATTATCCAAATTATGGTCCTAAAGCTTTTGAATGCAAGGTTTTGAAACAAGGAATAGTTGGAAGGGGACTCTATTACATCAAGACATCAGGCTGTAACCACATCCTTTGTGATAATACAATTATATGTTGTTTTCCCACAATTATTGTGTATGTGTTTGATAATTTTTGTTATATATCTCCTTGATAATATATATGTGTCTTTTACAATTATATTTGGATTAGATCTTCTTTTATGTTTGTTTGTTTATGTTGTATAAGGATTTTTGTACATGACCATTGAGGACAAGGATGGAAGCTACAACAATTCGAGAAAATAATAAGGACAAACTTTGATAAAAAGGTATGAGCTTATCTTACTCCTGTTTTCATCTATAATTTTATTACAATAGACTTAGGGAAAACTATTTATTCCTATCTTGCTTTGTTGTAGATTTGGGTACTAAATCTAGGGAGATCAATCTTGTCTACAAGAATGATTTATTTGACAACAAAAATAGCGAATCCACTGGGGAACGATATTTAGGATCATTTCATTCCTTTCATAAATTTGGATTAGATAGGATATAATAGAGAAGGTGAAATAAAAAAATCACTCTATTATGTTGCACCACCAAGAAGGCCTTGGCGTGCTTGACCTACATAACATATCAATACCCAACTCAATGGTTTCCTCAATATTCTCAATATCAGGTAAAAAATACATGGAATGCTCCTATAACATGGCAGGTTTGGCCTCCTAAGTAATATCCAAACCAAACTTATCAACAAGGTTGGAAATGATAAAATTATGGAAACCAACCTCCCTATAATGTTCAACAGCCTTATCAACCATCATACCCTCAATAACCATACCATAAGAACCCCATTCTTTTCAACAATTCCAACAATCACATAATCCCTATGTGCAACAACAATTTCCTGCACCAAAAATAATTCAAACTCAATAGCTTCAGCTACCATGTTAAAAACATCAACCTATACCTACACAAGCACCAACTCCACTGGTAGAAAATCCTAATAGAAAAGTGGAAAAAAATATATACAACACTGAGGAAGGAACACTTCCCACCTTTGTAATTGTCTCTATTGAAAATATCCACCTAAGTTTAGGATTTTTTTTATAAAAAGGATTCTCCCATAACCATAGAAGAACAGGAAGAGTAAATTGAGGAAATTCCTAATAAAACTAGCACAAATGAGTCACACAAAAGCACAAAAGCTTAGTAGGACCAATCATTGGCAACCAAATCACCTCCTCTTATAGAGAGGTTGATTTTGGAAAATCCATTGACCCTTGTTGTGCATGATTTCTTAAATCAATTAAAGATTTTTTTTTTTTTTTTAAATCCCTATATTGAACGTTATTAAGGAAAGACCAATTTATGCAAAAACAATTAAAGAATCATGTTTTAAGAAATCAAGTAGAAGAAAGGAAGATCTAGTTACAAGTCATGTTATTGGAAAATTGACTAGCCTAATATATAAAAAAAAATTGATGTTGATCATAGAATACCTATGGTAAAAATCACTATTGAAATTTTTTCAATTCCAAATACATTTTTTCTAAGGAAACGAATCGTAATTTTATTTCCATAAGGTGGTATAAAATTACATTCTTCATATGCACCAAATTATGCATTCATATCTTGTCTTCAAGAGATTTTTTCTTTAAAAAAGGTTGTAGTAGTTTTATCCATCTTGGACTAAAATTTGATCTTACAAAAATGTTACAAAAAATAAATCTTCCAAAAAAATATTTTATCAAAAATAGTCGGTATGTAGAGTTCCAAGAAAAAATGAAACTGACACCATATGATATATACAATAAGTAACATATATTAAAAAAAATAGATACTACATCAAAATCTATGTAAGGACAATGATAGAAATCTTATCGGTCCTAACCTCGAAACTCTAAAATCAAGATAACCCATTGATCTAGGAGTATGCCTTCTTTAGATAATATTCAATTCCAAATACATTAATTGACTTAGGTGAAATTATTAATGTAATGACGATAGATATAATGCAATTTTTAATTTACATAATCTTTGACAAACACCTACAATTATTGAATTAGTCATTGGATCAAGAATAAAACCAAAAGGTGTAATTGAAGATCTTATAGTCTCCTTGGATTCCTGGGAATATCTAGTAGAATTATTAGTTCTATAACCTATGTCTAATTTTGGTGTACATCTCTTCATCCTCAGAAGAACATGGCTAGCTCCAATTGATGCATTCATTAGTTTTATATTGGGAAAAATGAAATTTTCAAAGGGAAACAAAAGTAAAAAAAATAAATAAATACATTATATCCCCATGCTAAATTAGCCAATGAATTAGAACAATTATCATGGATTGAAGAAAAAGTCTTAGAGGAAGAAGTAATTTAAACTATATTCACTATTAAGCAAGCTATTAATTTCATGGATGCAACAAATGAAAATTTATTAGATTATTTCATTTCTAATCCATATTTTGTGGGACAACTAAAACCAACTCAGTATCTGGCCACAAATTAGTTGTCGAAACAAAATTTTCAAGAATATTGTACAACAAATTTTTTACAATATTTATTTCAGACTATTTTTCCTTTAAACTTAACTACCAATACAAATAGTAAAACTATTGAAATTAAACTTGGGAAAAAATAAATATCAGTCCAACATTAGAAGAGTCTTTGGATTACAAAGATATGCATTAATTCATGCTAGGAAATGCATTCATCATATCTACTTAGAAGCACATGGAAAATATATAAGATATCCTTAACGATGCATGAATCTAATATTGAAGGAAATAGTGAAGGAAGAAATCTAAAAGATATTAAGGGTAGATTTTATCTATCATATCTCTGATAGTCAATGGATTTCTCCTTTAGTTGGAATGAATAAAAATAAAAGGAAATGGCAAGTTTGTGTTGTTTATAGATAAATAAATCCTCAAAGATAATTTTCCTTTACCATTCATCAACCAAGTCCTAGAAACCATAGTTGGGAAGAAACATTTTTCCTTCTTTGATGGGTTTAATGGATATAATCAAATCAAAATAGATTTATAGGATTGAGAAAAAACTACTGTCACATGCCCTTGGGGAATATATGGCTATAATGTATTACCATTTGATTTGTGTGCACAAGCTACATTTCAAAGAGTTTCCTTTGCCATCTTTGCTGACATAATACATGAATTTGTTCAACTTTATATGGATGATTTTTCTGTATAAGGAAATTCTTTTGAAGAGTCTTTGGTTATTCCAGAGAAAGTTCTAATAAGATCCATAAAAACCAACTTATCCCTTAGAAATGAGAAATTTTTTATGCTATTGGCATAAGGGATTGTACTAGGCCATCATATATATAATGTAGATATGAAAATAGATCCAGCCAAGATTGAAATCTTTGATAAATTATTAGTTCCATCAACTCAAAGAGAAGTGATGATTTTTCTATGTTATGTAGGGTATCGTCATCGATTCATATAAATTTTTAGAAAAATAGCCCCGCCATTGTTCAAATTTCTTTTTAAAGATATTGGAATTTATTGGACTACTAATTGCCAAATTGATTTTGAGAAGCTTAAAGAAAAAATATCCACAACACCAATGTTAAGAGATCTTAATTGGTCTTTACCATTTCATATATACAAAAATGCATCTGATACATTAGTAAAGGAAACATTAGGTCAAAAGGTGAAACTTAAGACTTATATGATTTATCTTATTAGTAAAAATATTGCCCATGTTGAGCTCAATTACATTGTTATCGGAAAATAAGTGTTGGTAGTTGTGCATGCATTTAATAAGTTTCAACACTATATCACTAGTTATGAAATATTTATCCATACAAACCATTTTGTTATTAGGTATCTAATTAATAAAATCATTACTAATGGTAGAATACCAAGATGGTTACTATTGTTGAAGGAGTCAAATATCATGAGCATAGATCATCCTGGAAGAGACAAACAAGTGGCAAACTTTCTATCACACCTTAATAACCTTGGTGAGATCGTTCTAGTATTTAATATTTTTCCATATGAACATTTGTTTGTTATATATACTCGAACTTCATGGTTTTTTGATGTGTAAAGTTACTTATCTTAAAGAAAGTTACCACTTGATTTCAAATCAAAATAAAAGAAAAAAATAATCAAACAGAGTGATATACATTCTTGGATTAAAGGAATCTTTTCTACATAGGACATGATTTTATAATTAGAAGATGTGTAAGAGAACATGAAATGTTAGAAATTTTAAAATATTGTCATGATACTGTGGGAATTTTGTAGATAATAGAACTACATATACGATACTTCATCAAGGGTACTATTGGCCATCCCTTTTTACATATACTAATAAATATCTTAGAAGTTGTGATAGTTATCAACGGATGTGCCAACTTGTAGCCTCTAATGAAATTCCCTTGTATAGAGCCTTTCAAGAAATAGGTTTTAGATTTCTTAGGTCATATTAACCTACATATAAAGGAAAAAGATACACTGATTATGTTATCAAGTGGGTAGAAGAAAAAACACTAGTAAGAGCCACTAAACAATAAGTAGTCAATTTCCTTGTTGAGGACTTTTTTGTAAGATTTGGAGTCCCTAGAGAAATTGTCTCCACGGAGCACAATTTACCTCTAAACTTGTGTAAGGCAGTGGAAAAATATAAAATAAAGGATCAAAATTCGACTCATTATCATCCACCTGCCAACGGTTAGGTGCAGTCAACTAACAAGACTTTAAAAATAATTATGACCAAGAGAGTCTAGCTACATCAAAAGGGTTGGTCAGAAAGGCTTCTAGAGGATTTTTAGGCTTCTATAACAAATTGGAAAAGTACTACTAGATTCACCCCATATGAATTGGTGTATGGTAAGAATATCATTATTCCTATTGAATTTCAAGTTCAAACCTTTAGACCAACAACTAAATTAGGATTAGATCTATGAGAAGCAAAAAGTAAATAATTATGCAGTTGAAAGTGTAATGAGATCATACAGGAAGAAGTAAAATAAACTACCTTAATCCAATAACAAAGATCAAAATGGTATGATGAATTCATTAAGAAAAAAGAATTCAATGTTGGCTGTTGGGATTTTCTTTTTTATTCCCAATTCATGGATTTCAAAGGAAAATTCACCACTCATTGGCTTGGTCCATATGAAGTGGAAGAAATTTTTGATAATGGATTAGAAAGGATAAATATAATTGATGAAGAAGGAATTTGTTTGTGGTCAATGGCCATAAACTGAAAATTTACAACAAGCCCCTAAACCAAGAAGAATTTGTTCCTATTATTTCAGCAAGCCGATATACAAGTTGTGGGTGCTAGAAACGAAAATCACACCCCTCTTCCATCTCGAAATTTACTTTTCCAAAAATAATAAAAAAATAAAAGAAAAGGAGAGAAAAATATGAAAAAGAAAAGAAAAAATGATAAAAAAATTTAGTTATGAAAATCCAGGTTCCTCGCATAACATAAACTTGATTTTTCATTTAAAAACCAAGTAAATTGGTTAATGAAGATTCTTAATAAATGATATACCTGATGGTTTCATTTTTTGTCAAATTTGTTAGTAATATCTAATTAATATTTAATGGTAATCTAAGGAGTTCACTTGTCAAAATGAATCTTCAATTTTTGTAAATAAGCTTGAGAATATTGCATAAATTTTTGTACAAACTATTACGATCGGATGTTCTACTTTTGTAAATATTTCAAGAGCTCTAATTTGGAGATACAACTAAAATATTTTCAACTTCTAAATAAAAAATATTGTTCTCATTCTTGAGAAGCACATCTAGGAATTTCTAGGAGGCTAAACCATTCAAATTGTCAAAGGAAAAGAGATAAGAACTTTCCAACAAAAAGAAGGCAATTATTAGTCCAAAAGAGACAATACAAAGTCTACAACAACAAGGAGTTAAAGGTTTGGTAAAGTTTCACAATTCTTTTAAATTTTATTGAAATTATATTTGAAAATTAAATGATAATACCTTTGTTTTCTTACTGGACTTGTTTAAAGTTTGGGTGGTTTAACATCCCCAAATTTTTTAAACTTTACATTATCAATGGAATAAAAAAATTATACTACCTATGTTGTTCGAAACAAAAACCTACCTTTGAGGTTATACAATTTTTTTCTTTAGCAAGGAAAAAACCAACATACTTTTTATTGAAGAAAATTTGTTTACATATATCAAAACCCGAGTTCCACCAAAAATTGGCATGTGAACTGCTGCATTCAACCTTTTCCCATTTGG
>APFE031520804.1:234190-244286 GCA_000404065.3 Pinus taeda
CTCGAAATCAATTAATGTGAAATATATTCCATTCTTTTGCTATCCTATAAGCCCCAAGTGGTGTCCCATTTATGAGGCACTTATAGTGAGGCTTGTAGAGATGAAGCCAGGAGGGTCAGGTGAGGTCATGAAAGGCAAGCACGCAACGCCCTTTTTCTTATTATTTAAGCTAAGTTGTGCACACGTGTTATGCGTTCTCCTTACCAACGAACATACATGGTTTAGAGTAAAGACATGACTATTGAGCATTGGAAAAGGTATGTATTTACCATTTATTTCTTTATCTTTTCTTTTGAATCATAACTCCTTTACATTATAAGATGGTAATATGTTAAAGAATTATGATAGAATTAAGGAGATTTGTGATCGATACAAAGTAACTAATTATTGTCTTTTTCTATACAGAAAGTGAAGGAAATAGAAAATCACTATTCGAGAGGAAAAGACAAAGAAAAAGCAACTGCTGTCCCTTTGACAGGAAGCTGTATCTAGACGAGGAGATCAAGATCGGAGCGCATGGACCAAGAAAAGGAAGAGAAAATGCAGCATCAGCACAAGAAGACAAAATGATAACTGGAGATCAAAGATAAAGTGAACCCCTCAGGATCCTTTGATCCTAAGGGATCGCTACTTCAAGACTTATCGGTACTCTTGATACTTCTGCCTGGCCATTATAAAAAGGGACAGCGCTGGTAGCCCAGGGGGTGGATATTATTATCAATTTGTAGAACTTATTGTTGTAATCTTAACTTTGATCATTGACTCTCTTTGAAGAGTGATCACTGTAACTCTTCCATTTATGATTAATATATAACTCAGGTGTTGTTCCATTATCTGATCCTGAAGTAAACACAATAGTGCTTCGCTGGTGGCTAAGGGCCCAGCCCTAGTGGATCCACTTGCTTCTTGTATCACTATTTTACAATTACAGTCATGTGTGGTTTTGATTTCCTTTGCATTTCCTTAGTTTTATTTATTTAGTAATCTTTTGTTTCTGAACATTTCACTGAATTGCTCTATTATATCGAAATCGTAATTGGATAGCAAGATTATTATTCACAACTTAAGATGTCATGTTGTTCATTCTGAAACAATATTGCACTGTCTAATTCAGATTCTATTGTTCATTCATAGTTGCAATTGCTATTCATTTACAGTTGTGAATGTTGTTCAGTTAACTATGGTTTGCTTACAGTTTGTGATTGCTATTCATTTGACTACTGTTCCATTATAATTGCAATTGTCATTCCTTTATGACTGTGGTTAATGTCCATTATGCTAGAATAAGATTACTGATTCAACTACTCTATATTTACTATGTGGTTACACTTAATTCAGTTTTTTGTTCCTTTCTTAGATTGCTGTTCAATTCCTTTATCAGTTAAATATTGATGTTCAATTCCTTTCAGTTAAGATTACTGCTCAATTCAATTCTATAGAATAAAGCTTTGTTGTTCGACTTTTACAATAGATTTAGTTGTTGTTCCTTTTTTGCTAATCGAATTGTTATTTCCCATATTTGCTTTGGTGTGGATAGAAAGATCTACAAATGTAACGAACATTACTACTACTGTCTAAGTTCTCAAATTGAAGGTCTTGTCTGTGATTGATTTTCATTTACATTAGTTTACAAGGGAAAGAGTTATCATTACTACATCCCTGGCTGATGGTTGTTGTAGTTTCTTGAGTAAATGATTTAGTTTTAGAGCATTTAAGTTTCTTGCCATTACAATTAGATTTTGTTTCCAGCATTCATTTACTTTTGTAAGCACTATACTGGAAACATTACTCTTGAATAAGTGATCGCCTAAGACTAAGTACACTCTTGAGATAAAAAATCGTGCATGGATTGATAATTAATGTGAAGATAAATAGCGGTTAAAAAGACATTGTTTATCACTCAACATTTTGGCGCCGTTGCCGGGGAGAGTGTAGCCATTTGTTTCTTTTGAAAAGAGAGTAATGTGAGTTACCTGCTAGGAGAGATTTGGGTTTTAAAAACGAAAGGTAAGAATTTGCATATGGAGCATGTAATAGCCTTGCTCCCCTGCCCGCTTTCCTGCAGATTTGTTGATTATTTTAGGTAGAAATAAGTATTTGATTTGTGTGTATGACTAAGCAGAAAAAACTTGAAAAGAATCCAAAACCACTACCCAAACCTGATAAAGCTAAGGGACCAGTGACCCTTGGTTGATTGACCTTTATAGACGATATCATTAAAAAAGCAGAATCTCAGCCATCAGTGGCCCCTAGAAAAGTTGCTTCTAGACAACGTACTAGTTCCCTTCGAGCCATAGAATCACCATCTGTAGCCTTTGTTTAGGTGCACAGCCAAATAAAGGAGCCAAATTTTCAAGAAATTGAGAATTCTAGCCCAAAATCATTACAAGAAGGGAACCTCAGTAATCTCTGCAAAAGAGGAAGAGAAACAGAAGAAACCGAAGAACCAAGACCTCCTCTTTGAATGGTTCAGCCACTAAGCAGCCCAAATAAAGGAAGTGCTGTCAAAATCAACCAGAATAAAGCTGAAGAATCTGAACAGCTAAGATCCCCCTAGACATTAGTTCAGCAAGGAACTCTCATCATCCCAGACAAAGGAAGTGCTGTCAAGTTCATTCCTACTCCTTCTAGCCAGCCTGGGAATACCTCCCTAGAAATCCCAAAAGGATATTGGCACATATTTGACTAAATGGCCCAGAACCAGCAAACACCCCAAACCTCCACACTGCAATATCCCATTGTATATACTGCAGTTCTATGAAGGCCATTCCTCTCCAACATATTCCTACATTCCATGGCCTAACATCGGAAGATCCAGATGCATTTTTGTTTGAATTTGATGTACTGTGTTGGGGGTATGACTATACCACCAATCCCCAAAAGCTAAAATTATTTCCCTCCACATTAAAAGAAGCAGTTTTACGATGGTTTATGGGGTTAGGTGGAGGTGTTATAAACGACTAGGATCAGATGAAAGGTGCTTTTCTAAAGAAATATCAGGATTATTGTAGATCTAGAGAATTAAAGGATGAAATATTTCAGATGGTAGCCAAACCTAATGAGACACTAGAAGAGTATGTTGAATGTTTTCAATATAATCTTCAAATATCTCCTTATGCATCATTACCCTTACTTGACAATGTATTAAAAACAACATTAATTAAAGGGATGAAGGAACAATGGGTTGAAACACTAAATATTTTGGGAAAAGGTGACATCTATCAAGAAAATTTTGCTTACATTATTGATTTATGTATCAGGAGTTCCAGAGGTAGTACAAGGCTAAAACCAGTGGAACGTGACATGCTCACAAGGGACAACAAGATCTCCGATGGAGGAGTAACCCGCTCATAAATCGAGAATTTACTAGAGAATTTCAAAACTGATGTATTGGGGACTCTGACAATGTAGCTCGATATTATGCAATCTAAATAGAAACAAGGAGAAGCAGAGAAAAACCTGACAATATTCTTCCCTAGATACAGAAAGAAACAGAGCCATAAAGAGTGCCCACTAGATGCAGTTCAAGTTTGCGCTATTTGTACAAAAGATCACTCCACAAAGAACTGCTCCTCACTCCCAGGTTTGAAATCAGTGCACAAAGAAGCAGAAGAAGAATCAGAACCAATGTACCTACTCAATCAGCGCCATCAATGGCAACCATGACAACCAGGTATGCCCTCTGATCCATCTTCTTCTTTCCAATATCTGCAATATCATGCTCAACAATATAATACAATGTGGAAAAATCAACCATCCTTTCCAAACTAGTCACAACAACCATTTCCTTCATCGCCATGGCCAAATCAGACAAGCCAAACTAATTGGCCAAATTTTCCCTACTCTCCACCATATTGGCAAAACAATACATATCCAACACAATGGTCCCCTCCCACTTCGCAGAGTCAAGCCTGGAAGTCAAACTAGCAAAGACCGATGAATCAAACAGCTGGAACCATCCCACTCCCTCAACCCACACTGCCAGCGCCATATACACTACAACAAAATTCCCAATCCAACTTAAGACTGCAACTCCCAACCCAACCCAACCCGAACCCAAATAATAGACCAGTTCAATCTGTTCAGATAATCGAAACAACAAAACTAGAAACCGATGTAAGGGAGTGCAATGACCTTCAATTAAGGTCTAGGTGCATAATAGAAACTGAGGGAGATAAAAATACTCAAGTTTAAAATCAGTTACCTGTAGAACAACCACTATAAGAAGAGGATGTGGTCAGACAACAAACTCACAACCAAACA
Source organism: Pinus taeda (assembly GCA_000404065.3). Taxonomy (NCBI): domain Eukaryota; kingdom Viridiplantae; phylum Streptophyta; class Pinopsida; order Pinales; family Pinaceae; genus Pinus; species Pinus taeda. Next base: position 238,454 of record APFE031520804.1, read on the forward strand.
ATCACGTCTTCTCCCCCATTCCCAGAATGATTAATCATACCACGCCCTATAGAACATCCTGACTTTGATATTCTCGGAGAACTAAGAAATTTGTGTATAAAAATCCCACTCCTCCAAGCTATCCAAGATATCCCAATATATGCAAAAACCATCAAAGCGTTATGTATAAGAAATCCAAAGAAGAGAATAACAACTAACCCAACCATCCAAGTAGTTGGCACCCTATTTGATCTATTATCAGGAAGAGAAGAACCTGTCAAATATGAAGACCCAGGGAATCCTATAGTGACGATGAAAATCAATGGACAAACATTTTCAAATGCCCTAGTTGATTTAGGGGCTGCAATTAATATTTTAACAACCACCACTTGTCAAAAACATGGCATTACATCAGTGGAACCAACCTCTACCTTATTGGAACTGGCTGACCGATCGATAGTTAAGCCAGAAGGTACACTACATGATGTAATGGTATCCGTAGATTCCTGGGAATACCCTACTGACTTTTTGATAATCAACCCCAAAAACCAACGTGATGGACACCCTTTAATCTTAGGTAGACCTTGGCTTGCGACTGTTGATGCTCACATTAGCTGCCAACAAGGTAGTATGACTATAACTAGAGGGTGTAACATCAAGAATCTAGCTCTATGCCCTCCAGCCCAGCCAAGTTTGACAATAATGAAAACTAACAAATACCCTGTATCATACCTCATAGAAAACATTAGGTCCTCATTAACCATAGAATATGCCCTCGATTTTAAAGACCAAATAGAGGATGACGTTATTAACAACTTCATTAGCCAATCCAAATCCAGATCCCATGTACAATGTCACATGATAGAGGCAGCATTTGACAATGAACTAGAAGAAGATCCCCTCAAAGACACTCATGATCAATCAATACCCACTACCTCTGTTTCAAACAACAAAACTATAGAGATTGAGTCAGGAAAAACCTTGAACATTAACAAAAACCTGATTCCTGGATAAGAAGAAAAGCTGGTCCAACTACTGAGAAAATATAAGGAAGGTTTTGCATGGGATTATCCAGACATGAAGGGAATCGATCCCCAACTGTGTAGGCACCACATTTATACAAAAAAGGATGCTAGACCTGTTCGCCAACCCTAACGAAGACTCAAACCTCACCTGAAATATATTGTGAAAGTTGAATTACAAAAACTTTTGGATGTAAACTTTATTTATCCAATCTCTGATAGCATGTGGGTCTCTCCACTAGTAGTGGTGCCAAAGTAGAATGGAAAATGGATGTTTTGTTTAGATTACAGAGAATTAAACAAAGCAACCTAGAAAGACCACTTTCCCCTTCCATTCATTAATTAGGTATTAGACACATTAGCAGGGAACAAATTCTTTTCTTTCTTGGATGGCTTCAGTGGATACAATCAGATACATATTGCCCCTGAAGACCAGGATAAAATGACTTTTACCTGTCCTTGGGGAACATTTGCTTACAGAGTCCTACCCTTTGGCCTATGCAATGCCCTTGCCACATTTCAGAGGGCCATCCTCAACATCTTTTCAGATTTAATAAATGAAGGGCTTGAAGTATACATGGATGATTTCACACCATATGGAGATGATTTTGAGCCAGCATTAGCCACATTGGAAAAGGTGTTGCAACGATGTATTGCCACTAAGCTCTACTTGAGCCATGAAAAGTGCTATACAATGATGATTGAAGGACTCATCCTAGGTCATTATATCTCAGCAGATGGATTACAGGTAGATTCGACCAAAATTCAAATAATTTTGTTAATACCTACTCCTACCACACAGATAGAGGTACGTAGTTTTCTAGGATTTTCTGGTTATTATAGGAGATTCATAGAACATTTTTCTCAAATAGCTATGCCTATATACACATTAACAAGGAATGTTGATTTTATTTGGACAGATAAATGCGACCGTGCTTTTGAGGATTTGAAAAAGCTTGTGTCAACAGCCCCAGTGCTCAGAGGCCCAAATTGGGACCTACCATTTCAAATTTCATTGGATGCTTTAGACACAACTATTGGAGCAGTCCTTGGGCAGGAAAAAGACAAAAAACCATATGCAATCTATTATATTAGCAACAATTTGTCTCTTGCTGAGCTAAACTATACCGTAACTGAAAAAGATTTTTTAGTTGTTATACATGTTGTAAATAAATTTAGGCATTATATGACTGGATATCCTGTTGTTTTATATACATATCACTCTGCCATAAAATATTTAGAAAATAAACCTATTACAAATTGTAGAGTAACAAGATGGTTGATTTTATTGCAAGAATTTGACATAACAATAAAACATCGACCTGGGAAAGAAAATCCTGTAGTTGATTTTCTCTCACGAATGCCGAAGCCAGTGGACACAGCAGCAGTCGAAGATCAATTCCCAGATGAACATTTGTTTGTTGTTACTATCAAGACACCCTAATATGCTGATGTTATAAATTATTTAGCAGTAGGAAAATTACCAAATCATCTAACCCCCAATGAACGAAAACAGATTGTGCAATGTAGTACCCGATTTTCTTGGATTGGGGGTTACCTATTTCATACAGTGGCAGATATGCACATCAGAAGATGCGTCTACAAAGATGAAATATTTAACATTCTGAAATATTGTCATGACGAACCGTGTGGTAGACATTTCATAGATCGAAGGACTAGTCACAAGGTTTTGCAAACAAGTTAATACTGGTCCACAATCTTGAAAGACGCTAAGAAATTTGTTCAAGCCTGTGATAGTTGCGAAAGAGCGAGACACTCTGGACAATCTGACAAAATGCCTTTAAACCCACAGTTAGTAATCGAACCATTTGAGCATTGGGTGCTCGATTTTGTTGGTCTGATCAACCCATCATCAAATCAAAAAACATATATTCTAGTAGCAATAGAGTATGTTACCAAATGGGTTGAAGCAGAGGCACTTCCAAGAGCTATAGAGGACTCTGTGATTCATTTCCTTTTCCAAATGTTTGTGCGATATGGCCTCCCAAGGGACATAATCACGGATGAAGGGCTGTAGTTTGTAGGTAATAAAATCGCTGCAACATTAAGAAATTATCACTTTTAGCACAAAATTACCACTCCGTATCACCCACAGGCAAATGGCCAAGTAGACAGCACAAACAAGATGATAGAGGCAATACTTACAAAAACAGTTGCATCGCATAGATGCGACTGGGTTTCAAGATTGCTCGAAGCCTTGTGGGTATAATGAACAACGTGGAGAAACACCACTGGCTATTCACCATATCAGCTAGTATTTGGAAAAGAACCCATATTTCCAATAGAGTTCAAAATACAAACATTAAGAACAACATAGGAGATCGGTTTGAATTTAAATGAGGCATAGACTAACAGATTACAACAAATTAATGAGCTAGATGAAATTAGGCTCTCGGCTCTTCAACACACTGCATTAATTCAATAATAGAGAGCAAAATGGCACGACACCTTGATCAAAAAGAAAATCCTCCACGAAGGAGATTGGGCACTCCTATATGACTCCAAGTTTCAAGATTTTTTGAGAAAACTTTAGACTCAATGGCTTGGACCGTATGAAATACAAGAATTTCATGACAATGGCACCATTACTTTGACTACTATTGACGGATCTGGACATACCTTTAAAGCAAATGGCCACCGAGTGCGACTGTACCATAAACCACTTACTTGAGAATCCTTTTCCCACCAGCTCCGGGAAGATTCTGATATGCAGATTCTTGCTGAGGAAAATAATCCTTCCTCGACATTGGTTCACTAAATAATTCCATTGTTCTTAAATTTTGTACATAAGTTTTTCTTTTCTGCTTGTATAAACCACTTTCTGTACAGATTTTTGTATTTCTACATTTTTTTTTGTTGTTCCTTTTCGAAGGATCAACACTTCACATTTTTGTTGTTCCTTTCTGAGGAACAACACTTCCTTATTTTTGTTGTTCCTTTCCAAAGGAACAACACTTTCATTTGTTACTGTTCCTTTCCGAAGGAACAACACTTGCACATTTCTGTTGTTCCTTTCCGAAGGAAAAACACTTTCATTTTTTTGTTGTTCCTTTCTGAAGGAACAACACTTTCACATTTTGTTGTTCCTTCTTGAAGGAACAAAATTTCCATATTTTTGTTGTTCCTTTCCGAAGGAATAACACTTTCATTTTTTTTGTTGTTCCTTTCCAAAGGAACAACCCGAAGGAACAACATTTCCGCATTTTTGCTATTCCTTTTTGAAAGACCAACACTTTCATTTTTTGCTGTTCATTTTCGAAGGAACAACATTTCCACATTTTGCTCTTCCTTCCCAAAGGAACAACATTTCTTCATTTTTTATGTTCTTTTTTGAATGAACAACACTTTCGTTTTTTGTTGTTCCTTTCCGAAGGAACAACGGTTTTACATTTTTGTTGTTCCTTTCTGAAGGAACAAAACTTTCACATTTTGTTGTTCCTTTCCAAAGGAACAACATTTCTGCATTTTTGTTGTTCCTTTTCGAAGAAACAACACTTTAGCATTTTTGTTGTTCTGTTTTGAAGGAACAACACTTTCACATTTTGTGTTAGGCTCCTATACTGCTAGTGTAACCCCTTATTGTTATTAGTACAACCCACTTATTATATTGATGTACCCATGTAGTGCCCATATTGTTACTATTGTGCCCCATAGAAGCCCACTATTGTTATTAGTGTGCCTTTACATTATTATTGTTATGTAGGCTTTGATTATGTTATGACCCCTTAGACTCTTATATATGGAAAGGAGGTCTTTTCATTTGTATCATCCAATAATTGTTCATTTATGTAATGTAAAGGAGGTTTCCCCCTTGAAGAGGCAGAATTATAAGGTGTTGATCTATCTTTTCTATCTTTTCTTGAGCTGGTTTCATAACATTTGGTATCAGAGCTTTGGATTCTAGGGTTTTGCTACTCCAAACAGGTCATCGTGGAATTTTCGCTATAACTTTTTTTCTACGATGTTTCAGAAGTTGAAAAAAAACCCATTTGAGAAAACATCGCGCTAAATCTCGGGTCCAAATTTCAGAGCTTTTTGTGCTATATTTGCGGAGATACGATATGAGGAAGTTGGTCTTTTTGCAGACTCCTGAATTACATTCCAAACAGGTGACTTGGGTAAAATCGTCATAACTTTTTCTCTGAGCATTGGATTGAAATTTCGTAAGAAGGTACAGAAAGAGGACAAACTATAGTTTCGTCTATATATTTTTCAGAGCTAAAGGTCGAAACAGTGACTCGTGGCATGTCGTACAAGTTCGCTCTACTGAACTAGTCTATAATCTAGTCATCTTGGGATATTGTGCATAACGGTTTCTTGGAGAATCCAATTTGGATCAGACTGGTGGCATTGGAAAGAGGACGAAGAGGGCTACTACCGTTCATAATTTCAGAACTTAAAGATCTAAAAGTATAGAGTTACAGTCGTTTCAATATTGAGCTCCTAAAATCAAGAAAAGCAAGATGAGGAAGTTTGATGGCAAGGATTCGGTAAATTGGATACTTCAGATGGAGCAATATTTTGATCTAAATGGTGTACCACTATTACACAAGGTATGTATTGCATCTTCATATTTAGAACCGGATCAATTTTTATGGTATGAAGGGCTTTGTTCTCGTAAACAACTTGTTACATGGCAATTTTCACGGAGGAAATGATATCACATTATGAGGACACAAAGAGCAACACCTTCTTTAGAGCAACAACACAACAATTGGAAAGAGTAAAAGGGATTTGTGACATAGTGGAAAGCAAAATTATGGAAACCAGGAAGCATACCCCTCACAACTATAAAGATGGAAGTGTTGTTT
>APFE031520807.1:2080-21123 GCA_000404065.3 Pinus taeda
AAGCTTTTCTGTCGCATTTCCTTGCTAAGGATTGCACCGACAACATCATCAAACTTTAAAGTACTAGATCCAGAGACAGAGTTACTAATGTCCATAACTAAACCATTCCAACTTTCTGGCAATGAGCATAGAAATAACAAAGCCCTAACTTCATCATCAAAATTTACCCCTACAGAACTTAACTTTCTTTTAATTGTATTAAAATCATTTAAATGTTCTGCAATAGATCCACCTTCTGACATCTTCATATTAAATAAACACTTCATAAGAAATAACTTATTTGAGGCCGAGGGTTTTTCATATAGTTTGGCCAGTATCAACATTAAGCCCTATGTTGTCATTTCCTTTGAAATATTAAACGCTACCGACACTGCTAGGCACAACCTTATTGTTCCAAGTGCCTTTCTGTCGAGAATATCCCATTCTGTGTCTGTCATACTCGTCGGCTTCTTTGTCTTTTCGCTCAATGGTAGGTATAGATCTCTCTGATACAGATAACCTTCCATCTACATCTTCCACATCTGGTAGTTTTGGCCATTGAATTTTTCGACCCTAAACCTACCATCTTCCACCATTGCTCCCACTCGAACTAGGAACCCTTCTCTCCTACAATTTTATCAGCCAAATAGACCTTCAGCTCTGATACCAGTTGTTAGAAAATTACATATTATAGAGCAATGGAACACATAAAATATTGTAGAAATATAAACAAGAAAACACATAAAACAAGAGAGACACAGATATATGTGGTTCACCCAGTTTGGGCTACATCCACAGAGAAACAGCCAGTCCTTCTTTTATTATATTATCCAGCAAACTGAAGAGATACAACCTACAGCAGATCCATTGTAACACCCTCTTCAATCTCAATCTCCTCTCTCTTCCTCACTCAGAATACAGATCTCCATAGATGCAATACAATTCCCTCATATATAGTGAGGGGTTGCCTTCTAGGGCAAAAAACCCTAAATTAAACATAACTTCTACCATCAGATCATCCGCCTAATGAATGGCCAAGATTGACTAGAAATTACTAGACTTTTACAAGGCAATTTTACATCTATTTTTAGCTACGAGGGCGCTACCCCCGAACCCTTGCCAAGGGACCACTGGCCCCCAGACCCCCAGCCGGGGGAGATTTAGCCCCCCAAAGTGGAGGGGTGTACAGTCTTCCTGGGGTATACATCCAGCTGAAACCTTTGAATACAGAAGATAATCAAGCTCCACACCCAACATTTCCGCCAAACTCCTTGGCCAGATTCAAACCCTCATGCCACAGGTGCATGATCCTATGGATGAGCATATTCATGATGGGTATAGGTGTACCAAGCTACAAGCACCCATCATGCACTAAAATAAGTAGTTTCCACACACAGGTGGTGTTAATATTAGTGTGGTGGTAGTGGGGCACTCACAGCAGGTTCAACAACTTAGATTGTTCCACTCCGCAGATCCATTCAACTGTCTCCAACTTAGTGACACCTGAGTCTCGATAATACATGCACCTCATGTAATTTTTGTCGTGAGGTGAGGGAACCGCTCATGGTCATCTAAGGCCTAATCCTCCACTTTTAATAGGGGAACCCGCTCAAGGCGCGGTCCTTTAAAATTTATCTTCCCCAACAATAGGGGCATGTGAATGAGGAACTTGTCTGAGTCTGATTCCTTGGGTACCTTCACCTTCCCTTTTCACGGAGGGATATATTCAGGCAATTTGGTGATGGGCTCCTCTCCCTCAGTGTCTATATCCTTAGTGCCCTGTTCCTCTTCCAAATCCACAACCTTCTCAGGCTGCTTGTCCTTCTTCTTCTTCTGAGTAGCAGTGTGTTTCCTCAACAAATCGGCACTAGCACTAACCTCTTCAACTTGTCTTTCTTTGGTTTCTGGGTCTCTTTAATAAGGGTGGGCTTCGGCCCGAGCGACCTCAGCACTATAGGTACAGGAGCTTAAGCTTCCATTCTCACCACCTCTAGAGCAGCTCCTTCGGATGCAATGTCTCCACCAGAGCTCATGGTTTCAGCAGGGCTTGGACCCAACATGGTTTCCAGGATAAATTTTTTATTTAACTTGGGAAAATTGGCAAACACAGGGCTCGTGACCAAATCCTCAAAGAATGAGTGGCTCATAAGTAACAAACAACTCGACTCAAAAACTCTAAGTGTGCAAGTGTTTGTTGTTGGACCGACATGCCTAATTTATAGGGGATTTTGAATTCAAATCTGACCGTTCCCCCCAAAATTCGATCATTAATGTTGTTTTGGCGGCAGATCTTCAAAGATTTTAGCCTTAAATGCAGCTCACTTGCTCCTCTTAACCATCTCCTGGCTGTCAAATCATGAATAGTGACTCTAACAATGACTTTCTGGTTGTGTTGCGTGGTATCTCCTTTCATAGCGCAACTTTCTTTGTGCAACCTCTGATACTATGACGTCTCCCTTTTGCGCGTAGCCCCTCTGTCGCATAGTTCTTCAAACTAGGCAATGTAGTTTATTGTCCCGCATGCCCTTGCAGCTACCTGGAGCACTAAGACTATCCTACAGTCATATATTCATTGAGACAGAACTCATGTGTATGGCTTCAACTATCTTCCATTCACTCTTCCCGAAAAAAGGCTCTCCATCTAGCTTCGCGAGCTGAACTGCACCTCCATCTATAATTTCTGTGATGACATATGGCCCTAGCCAGTGCATATGAAAATTTCCTGAAAACTTAGCGAATTTACTATCATATAATAAAACCAAATCATTTAACTTGAACGTGCGCAACATGATGTGTCGATCATGCCATGCTTTTTCACGTTCCTTCCGTACTTGCTTATGGAATCCAACTAAGAATATATCTTCTTCAATCTCCATCAAATGCGTGAGCTGCTCTTCTAAGGCTCTGCGGTTCGCCATCCTTGTGAAAGCTGCTATGTGTAGACTAGGCACAATATATTCCATAGGCATCATGGCTTCTATGCCATAGACGAATTGAAAAGGTGTCTAACATGTGAGTTTTTTGCAAGTAATCTTGTATGCCCACAGTACTGCAGGTATGCGCACATCCCAATCATTCCACTGTGCATTGCAAACCTTTGTTAGTGCATTCTCCAAGATCTTATTAAAGGCCTAAACTGTACCACTAGCCTGAGGATGATACGGTGTGCTCTTCTGATGATAAACCTAGAACTCTTCGATCAGTGCACTGATTGTCTCATTGAGGAAGTGCATACCGCAATCCCTCATCAATACTTTTGGGCAGCTGAATCTAGTTAAACACCTACTCAAACAAGAACTTTGTTGTTTTGGCCCCTATACAATCCTTCACGGGTTGTGCCTCTGCCCATCTGGTCAGATACTCTGTCGCGGTGATGATATAGCGTGCACCTATTTTCTTGCCTAGGGGCGGGATCGGTCATACAAAATCAATTGCCCATTTCTCAAATTGCTACAATGACACCTGAGGGTTCAGAGGCAGCTCTTCCCTTCGTGATGATCTTCCCGTTCTCTGACATGCATCACATGCCCTACAATATGCTTTGGTATCCTTATGTAATGTAGGCCACCACAAACCCGTGCGCAAAATCTTCTGCGTTGTCTCTTTTCCTGCATATTGTCCTCCCACAACTCCTCCATGACCTTCAGTGAGGATGCTATTTCATTCAAAATCGGGCACATACCATTGGAGTATCTTGTGTGAACCCATCTTATATAAATGACCTGCAAATACTAATAAATCTATTACATGCACTACTAATTCTTTCTTCTGTTGACTGGTGTATCCTTTTGGAGCCTTCCTCATAGTCAAAAAGTGGATAATATCTACAAAATGGTTATCCGCTACGTGCACCGTGAAGAGTTGCGCGTCGAGTAGCCCTTCCTCCAAATTAGTAGGGGCCTCCCCTGTTTCAATTCGCAACAAATGTTTAGGTCCTGCATTCAACCTTCCTAGCTTCAAAATTACCTCAAAGTCATATTCTTGAAATAACAACAACCATCTGCATATTTCCCCCCCCAACACAGGCTTATTGACTAGGTACTTTAAGGTTGAATGGTCGGTGTACATCTTGAAATGTCCACCCAATAGATAGTCCCTGAACTTTTGAAGCGCACACACCATAGCCAATCCTTCGCGCTCTATCATTGAGTAATTCTTCTCAGCCTTTGATAATTTCCTACTTGCAAAGGCTATAGGGTGATCCATCTCTCCTTCACCAGCTTGTGTCAGCACTACTCCCAACGCAATACACAAGGCATCAACATGCACATGGAATTCCTTCTTCCAATCTGGGAAGACCAATATCGACGCGGTGACCATCTTTTCCTTTAATACATCCAAACTGCATTGACATTCTTCATCCCAACAGAATGTAGCGTCCTTCTTCAATAACTTCTCCATAGGCGTGGTAATTTGAGCATAAGCCTTGATGAACTTTTGATAATATCCAATATGGCCCAGCGTTGCGCGCAATTATTTGACACTTCTCAAGGCCTCCAAATTGACTATTATTGCGATCCTATCAAGGTCCACTATTAGTCCTTGCTTGCACACCACATGACCTAGAAAAATCCTAAAGGGGACACAAAATAAGCACTTCTTCAGGTTCAGCATGATCTAATATCTTCAGCACGTATCCAACATTAGGCATAGACTAGCTACATGGTGCTTTACTAAATCAAATATTGTCCAATCGTCAAAGTACACCTCGAAGAACTTGTGAATAAACTCCTTGAACACCATGATGACTACGCGAGAGAATATCATCGTTGCATTATTGAGTCTAAATGGCATTGTTGTATACTAGAAACAACCCCATTCTGTTGCGAAGGTTGTTTTACTCTTGTCTTTTGGCAAGATCTTAATTTGACGATACCCAGAGAATCCATCAATGAATGAGTAGGCCTCCTACCCTCCAACATTATCTAGTACCTCATCAGTAAACAGTGTTGGAAAAGGATCATGGACGCAGGCGTCATTAAGCTTTCTCAAATCTATGCAAATCTTTATTTCTCCTTTTTGTTTCTTTTCTTGGACCACCATTGAGCTCACCATTCAGATTCTTCCATAGGTTCGATAATGCCTGCCTCAAGCATCTTGTTCAACTCCAGGTGGACCTTTTCCTTGTATTTGGGATTAAGGCGATATGGCCTCTACTTAATAGGCTTCGTGTCCGACTTCAAGTTAATTTTCATCATGCCCAAGTCACCTATGATGCCTTTTAAGTTCGAAAATTTTGTAGGAAAAGGATCCTGGTACTCGCGAAGTAACTCAACAACTTTATCCACTATGGCATCATCCTAGTAATCTTCGATCTTCACAAATTTTGGTTCTACTTCAGTACCAATGTTCACTTGCCTGGTTTTTAGCGGTGTAGTGATGTCTGATTTTCTATCTGTGGACCTTCAAACTCACAGTGGCCTTCGACCTCTGGGATATTAATATTTCTTGGATCTTTATTCTCCCCCTTAGCAGTCACATTATATCATTCCAATGCAGGATGCAGCTGGGTGCTCCAATATGGGTTAACCAACTCCAAAGGATCCTACGGAATTCTAAAGATCGTCACCCTAACCTCCTGCAAAGCTTCATCAATACTTTCAAACCCATCTTCAAAACTGAAGGTCATTAGGAATCCTTCCCTTAATATATCCCACTCCGCAGTGCCATGGCGGAGCTCCGTTTCCAGGTACCAGTTCATGGGGATTATATCTAGAATATGACAGAATAAGTGCACCCATTTTGGTTGCAGCTCTGTTCCATATAATTTAGTCCATCTTGCCAAATGATTGCGCGAATTATTTCTCCCTACATATTTCTCAGTTAATCGTACCTTCGGACAACCAAATCACAACCTCATCATCATCCTATAATCGTGTCATTCATCAAAGCTATCTTTGTGCGTACCCCACCACTACGTGGGCATAGCACACAACGCCAAATCCAATGCTTGAAAGATATGATCCTCGAGTACTTCTCTTTCAAATGCATCCAAAAACTTATCTACATCAGTTAAACCATCGTAATAGGGTAAATTTCTTACCTCCGATGACACAAATCACAGTGATTTAGTCATCATGTTACAACATAGCATAGATACTTCATGCAACCGATTATGCCAATGCTCCAATTCTTCATCTGAATCCGAGGTACAGGAGCTTTCGCGGTCGTATGCAATCTTTCCATGAGTTGTCGGATTAATCCAGTCTTGGTCTCACACTGTAATTTTGCATATTTGATCCAAATCATCATCACTTTCTTCATAGTCGCAGACCGGTTCAGTATAGCGCGGTCCTTCTGCAGGGTCCAACGGTACTACAACGCGGAGTGATTTCCTTTCAAACGACATTTTCCACTTTTTCAAGTTGATGACTCCATTCATATCAATGGCCCAGTCAATTCCAAGGAGCACGAGATATGAATTACTATCATAAACAATCTCTATTACCTCAAAATCAGTTAGCACGCTCGCACCTTCTATATCTATGGTGACTCCATGCAATCATCCCATAGGGATGATATTCTATTGATTCACCATCCTCAGTTGAATCGGAGGCTATTGTAGTGCAGGTCACCCCATTCTCTCCCATGTATGTTTAGGCAAAATGTTCGCGTCAGACCCCAAATCCAAAATAACCTATTCCATCTCATAATATCCAAATCCAAAATAACCTATTCCATCTCATAATATCCTATTTGCGCGGTAAGCCTTATCTCGCGCCCTATCCTTTCCTTATGTTTACCAATATTTCTAACTATGCGGTGTCCATCAGAAGCATTTTCTTTACTAGCACACATTTTTATCAACTCCTGTAAACCCTTCATAGCCTTACTATCGCGTAGAAGTTTCATGCAGGTTTCCAGGAACGTGGTGAGTATATAGGGATCAATCTTTGTGGGCGTGTTGGGTTCTAGTAGTTTTTCTTGACTTCCAGAGGTAGATGCCTCGGTGAAGCTTTTCTTCGCTTCCATAAACATTTCCTTCACACGTTCTAGATCAAAGCCAACTTCCTTTTCTGGGGCCTTGTGGACCCACCCTTCCTCTTCAGTTTGTTTTCCTTTACTGTCATCATTCATGATTCCACTTCTCAGTACGATATTCACATCGGGATCTTCCTCGCGGGGCTCAGCCCTCATCATTTGTAAGTTTTGTGTAAGGTGTTGAGGTTGTGCCTTCTTCTCTTGCATCTTAGCTATCAGCATAGGGCATTCTTCTATCGTATGGTCAAATTGAGTGCAGTATTGACATGACGGGCACGTTTGATTTTGACACTCCCACGCATAGTGCCCTGGCATCCCGAAATTAGAAAATAACTCGTCCACGACCTCTACCAGGTCCGCCTCCTCCTCGGCCTCGTTTGCGCCCTTGATATCCTTCACGTGCTCCCCCAGTGCCCTGATCTGGAGGCTAAGTTTCTGCTTGCATTCGATATGCAGGCATCATTTCCAACATCAATTTATAGCTACGACAATGGCGCTCATCATGGCCCACCGATTTGTAGAAATCGTAGAACAATTATTGTGGTGTCTGCACAAAGTTTTGCAACAAATGAAAATTATCTATTATGTGTTTTCCAACCACCTGACAAATAGCACACCATACCGCGGGTCCCGTACTTAGTCTTGTTGGAGCTTCCTACCTCAGAGGCATTGGTCCCCCCCATGATATAATTCGTGAAGACAGGGCAGTGATCTTTGTCATGCCCCTGGCTCTTACACTTGAGGGACCAAACTTCCTCGCTCACCTCCAGCCCAACCTCTTTTTATTTTTTCAAGCTCTGCAATTCCAAGCAAAGGTTCTACAACTACAAGTGAATTTGTTGAACTCCCAAAGACACGTTCTGAATAGGTTTTTCATGCAATCTCATTGCAATTTCCAGGGCTTCTACCTAAGTTCCTACCTTCTGCTGCAATAAAATGATCCTTGGGTGGGGCAGAAGCGAGGTTATAAACCACTCACGGTGCTAAATATCTGTGAGGTGCATATTAGCTTCGTAGATCACACACTTCAATCTTTGATCTAAATCCCAGGCTGTTTCACCAGCCCTCATCATGATTTCCTTGAATCCAATTACTGATTATGAATTAGAATTAGGCTTACTGAATTCTTTATTCAATGAGACCTTAGTGTCTACTAATGATGCCAAAGGATTATCAGTGCATTACTTGATGTACCATGTCAACGCGCAATCCTACAGAGTGGTAACGAACTGCACCTTCTTCATATTATCATTTGTAATTTTTTGCACTATCCACATAGCATCCACAACAAACCAATATTTGATCAACACCCTCACTCCCTATACCCTTGAAAACTGGAAAATTCATTGTATTCTACATGTTGAACGACAGTGGTGGTGGTGGCAGTGTAGGCGAAGTTGTATGCTGTGGAGGTGAAGGTGGAGGTGGAGTGGATGGACGATGAGTTTGCGGAAAACCCTGCCTTATCAGTTGTACAACACTCCGCGGTGAAGCATGTATCATTCCCTCATCGTCCCTCGAAGGAGGCCCAATCAACGAGCTATATTCAAGACTTGTTTTCCCTCGATCTCTAAAAAGATTTCCACTTCGTGTACCTCCAAACATCAAGGCAATGACATAACCCATTTTTCACACAACAACATCTTAATCTAGGTATTCAAAGATCTTAGATACTTACCTCGTAGTCCTTTGAAGAAGCGTCACTCTGCTCCGTTGTAGCTGACTAAGGTATCAACCGCGAATTCTCTCACAAATCCTCCTATGACTCGTTCAAGCCAATGGTAAATAGCGTGCACAATATTATCTTCAAAAGCTTCCAACCTCCACACTAGTTCTGGAATCCACACTATTGGACTATCAAGTCTCCACCTTCCTTGGTCGTCTGCCAATTTAGCTATCCACTCGTATAGCTCGATCGGGAAGGTGTGGCATTTTTTTTTTGTGTATTTTGTGTACAAATATTTGTCCAACCACTGTTCTTTTGACATGCACGGATTATTGTTTTCCTACGCCACGAATTCGTGGATCTTTCTATCCAACCACTTCTGAATTTCATTTTTGGTTGGATTCTAGTGATGCGACATCACACATCTCCTTACATAGATCTTGATCTCGACAACAAAACCATTTGTTGGCTTAGTGGGTCCTAACCCAGGTTCAGATTTAGTTGTGCCAAACGAAACCCTACACTAGCACGGACAGAAATCTCACTCGAAATAGTATGGGGGGGTGATGGAACCAAGTTTCCGCATCCAGAGATCAGTGTGATGTCCTTTTTATGTCCTAGATCTTCCTTCACGTAGATCTCTAAACCGTTAGGGCTTGGCACTGTAGTTTCCTTCAAATGGCCTCTAGACCTCTACGAAGGTCTACGATCAGCGTCTGCTAACCTTTAACAGATAACTTATCTAATTATGTGCATCATAGACTAGACTTAGATCGAAATCCACACAAATTTTCTTAAGTGCTTAATAAACTTAATAGAAAGTATTATAACCTTCGCGTAAATACTTAACATGCATTGCGTTCAATTAATAAGACTTATCCAATAGATTCGCGCATCAATACATCATTTTTTCATAAAGACATTATCTTATCACAACATATATCGCAAACATAAAAAACAGAAAGAAACAGAAAGAAACAGATAAAACATATGAATTTCTCCAACGGTCTTCTTTATTGATCTTCAGTACAAGGTTATAGACTCAAAACTTCCTTGCGCACTCAGCTGCAGGGGTCCGCGCACTTAGCTGCGGACTCTACTCTAAGTCTCTGTGCACTCAACTGTAGAGCCTTTTCCTCATCTAAGGATTACTTCTCTACGTTAACTCTCTAAGAATCCATTTGTCGTACCCATAGACTAAGCATAGATCTGCCTTAGACTCTCTAAGATACACCTATTTATACAATCCCATGGTCCACGGACCAAGGGTAGATCTCAAAACCAACTCAATATTTTACATAAACAAGGGTAAAAGCCCTTTTTGACTCTTATCTACCTACGCGTTCCGCATCCACAATTCGCATAGACTTTACATCTTTTTGTCAAAATTTACATCAAAACTTGGGTTTTTAACCCAAAACTAACCCAGGGGACTCCATCCCAACAAAGATGTCGACTTCGAACATTTTAGATTCAAAGAACTTAATTTCCACATATATGACCCGAGGAGCGTGTTTGTAGCACATTGCTCCAAATGCAAATACAACTGGGTCTACTCATCACAAACCAAATAAAACGAGGAAAATATCAAGAACTATTATAATATTGTAGAGACCCTAAAAAACAAAAATGAATTTGAACCCACAAATGGATTTGAACCTACAACAAGAGAACCTTCTAAAGGGAAGAATGTTAAAGATAAGAAGGATTCCCAGAAAAGAGAAAGGGAAAAGGAAGCAATAAAAAAGGAAAAGGAAAAGAAACTAAAAGAAGACCTATAGTTAAAGAGACAAAGCGAAAAGAAAGAGAAGGAAAAGGTAGAGCAGAAAGTAAGAGGAGAATTAGAATGGTCACAAAAGGAAGAAGAAGAAAAGAAGAAACAAGAGGAAGAGAGGTTTGGAAGGGAGATATTAGAAAAATAATCCCAGTGGGAGGAAAGGCTAAGGGAACAACAAGAAAATGAAGCTCAGGATGTAGGTACAGACAAATTTCCAACATGGACATTGATCCATCATTAGGGGAATTTTGAGGTCTAAAATGGGCCTCCTAAAATAAATGTACAACAAAAATACACTTTATAAGAACCAATAAGATTCAATATGATGATGTAAACCATGGGGGATGATTCACCATTTTTAGAGTTGAAAAGTCAAAAGATTAAAAAATAATAAAATAACTACTTTTTCAACTTGTATTTTCAACTTATGTCCCTAAGGTTTTACTCAAATTTCGAGTGAGAGTACTCATTGGATGCAAAATTTAAACCTCATCCAAGGAGTGCCCATGTTGCATACTTTCGATGGGCCCTGCTATACAAAAAATGAGAAATACATGAATAAACATGATTACAATCACGATTTTCATGTATTTCTCATTTTTATGTAGCAGGATCCATCGAAAGTATGCAATATGGGTACTCCTTGCATGAGAAATCAAATTCTACATCCAATGAGTGTTTCCGCTTGAAATTTGAGTAAACCCGTAGGGAGATAAGTTGAAAATACGAGTTGAAAAAATAGTTTTTTCTTTTTTCCCTCTAAAATATGATGATGTAACCTAATATTATTTTATTATTTCCACTATTATTTTATAATTTCCTTAAGAGCCCATTTTATACCTCAAAGTTCCCCTAATGCAACCTCAATTTCAATGCCACTAACAGAAGGTCATTTTCCAATTGGAGAAATGGGCATCACTCTAGGTGATGAACTTAGCAAGATTCTAATTCGATATAAATACCAACTAGATTGTCCAAGAGACAAGGATATATATGGCTCGGGAACCGATAAATCCTATCATGGTGACCACAGAAAGGAATAGAGTGTCTAACACCCTAAACAATCCACTAGCCATAGCCTTAGTAGGAACAACCTTTTCCTTAGCCACAAAAAAGAACATCGAACATTTAATGGAAAAGGTTAGGAATCCATCTCCATGGATTACATGTTTGGCCTTCCTTCTACCAAGCATGGAAATGACTATGTTTTCGTGGTCGCCGACAAATTCTCTAAGATGGCAATTTTGGCTGCCTGCAAGAAGAGTATCACAGCATAAGCCACTGCCAAACTCTTCTTTGAATGAGTGTTGGTACACTTTGGGATCCCACAGTCCATTATTCCATATCAAGACAACAGGTTCTTAAGTACATTATGGTCAAGATTCTAGTTGTTGTTGGATAACAAGCTCACTAAATCCACAACTTTCCATCCCCAAATTGATAGCCAAACAAATGTCATCAACAAGATGATCATGCACATCCTGTGCATGTA
This sequence comes from Pinus taeda, assembly GCA_000404065.3. Taxonomy (NCBI): domain Eukaryota; kingdom Viridiplantae; phylum Streptophyta; class Pinopsida; order Pinales; family Pinaceae; genus Pinus; species Pinus taeda. The sequence goes on from APFE031520807.1 coordinate 13,976, forward strand.
CAAATCAAAGCATTCATGCACATGGGATGAAATCCTCCCCCATATCCAACACAACTACAACAAATCTCTCTATAGATCAACTAACCATGGCCCCTTTTAGGCGAGGTTGGAATTCTAGCCACTATTTCCCATTGATGTTTCCATACCACTTGTAGTTACTCAGACAGATTTGACTCATGTCCAACCTGAAGCTAACAGATATACCAACTTCATTGAACGCATTCAGCACATTTGTTAGCAGGTCCATGAGATATTGGATAGAGCTTATTTCAAGTACAAACAACATCATGATTAGTAGGTGCCACACAAGTTCTAGGTGGGTGACAAAGTTTGGCTACATTTGCAGAAGGAGCACCTCATTGGGCCCACTGCAAACTTTACCCACTACTATATGGGCCTTACACCATCACTACAATTGTAGGAGACAATGCTTTTGAGCTTAGCATTCCATCGTTGCTTGGCCTGCACTCAATATTCAATGTGAACTGACTATGGCCATACTTTCCCCCATTATTGGACACATCAGACATTGTTGAACAGCCGATACCAAAAGAGCTCAACCCAAGTTGTATAAAAAAAGCCATGAATGATAAGATCATGGACACACATATCAAGAACACTCACCAGTAGAGGATCCATCTATATCGAGTTCTCAAAGAAGGCCAACTACTTCACCAAAGCAAGTGGCTCACCAAGGACCAAGTTCAATAGAAATTTCCTCACCTCATGGAAGATTTGCAAACAATGGGGATCGTTAATTCCTCATGGGGGAGGACCAATCCAAGTGGATATTGATGGCCACCTCCCTATTCTAGTTGGACCTCCATTTGGTTTCATCATTTTCTTTGATTATAACACAATTTACTATTTTTAGTAGTTTTTTCAAGTCCTAAACTTTCGGAGTTGTTTTAACCCCTTAAATGACCGTTTTTTGAGTTCCATAGAAGGCCCATAGCCATAGGAAAGATATTTCCACAAATATTGTATTACTTGAAGAGATATTTCTAACAAGGTATCATATGCGCCAAACGGAGATCATACGACCAAGTTACATCCTCAGGAAGTTGGTTGTCTAACTAACCCCAACGGGGCCCACAAATTTTTTTCGTTCCATCTCTTAGGGGATTTGGTTGTTTATGGTTTCCATTTGTTGTTCAATAATAAAAATTCCCTTGAGTCTCATTATCGCATAGTTCAGAGGCATGTAGCTGCCACATCTCTTCTTAAAGATAAGTTACCATCGCTCGAGCTAGTTTACTTCAATTCTGTATATAAGCATCTTTAGTTCTTTGATATTAATGAAATGAAGATTTTTTTTTTTTTGATTCTCTGTGTTTATGTTTATATCCATATTATGTTGTGTTCTTGCATAAGTCTAGACCACCGGTATCATCATTTATGGGTTGTGTGCAGAGGAGGATAATATTGCTACAATACATTTCGATTGGGGAACAAAATGTTGACATCTTGAAAAAGGCTTTATCAAGGAAGAAGTTTGAATTCCATAGGTTCAGGATAGGAGTGGATGATAATACATTTCTTGCTAAGAGGGAGTGTTGAGAAGTGTACCAAGAAAGGCTCAATTTGATTTAACCTTGGCCAAATTGAGAAAATTTGAAATTTCCACATCAGTGGACAACTTGGAGGCAATTAACTGAGGTGACATGGCTCTTGTCACTCAGTTATTTCAGTAAATTCAAGTTAGTGGGCTTGAAGTTCATTTTTCATGTGTTGATTGCTAATTTGTAGAAATCTAGTTCAGTTATTTCTAGTCGTACTCAGTTAAACTAGTTCTAACAGTGAATAGAACTAGTTGGAGGTCAGTTGTGCAATGGGACAACAATCTAACTCATAGGTTATCCATTTAACTAATAAATCAACCAGTAATATCTCATACATGCAAGGAATTTGATTTGCTCAGTTGTGGAGATTCCAAGGCAGTGTAACATCAGTTGTAGACTATTCTTGAGTGTACAGGTGTTGCATGCAATCAATGATCAATCCTTGGTGTTATACGAGATTTATGACTGCAGACAGAAATATCTCCCCTAGGTCTGGTGGCTAACCTAGAAAAACAGAATGAAAAAGGACCTAAAGTTTTCCTTAAATTAAGTAAATGAGGGGATGAAACCTACTTGGAATCTTTGAGACAGGTTTTTAGCGATAATCACATCAAAATTCATTTGCCGACGCGTTTCGAACCAACAAGTGTGGTTCACGAACCATACTTGTTGGTTCGAAACACGTCAGCAAATGAATTTTGATGTGATTATCACTAAAAACCTGTCTCAAAAATTTGATATAGATCGCAGAAGCCTCAATTCAATAACTACTTGGAATCTGTCGTATGTTTTGCTCCTTCTTTGGCTTAAATGCTCCAATCCTAGCTCCAACGGCCAAAATTAGAGTCTGCATAACCAGACAACACAAGCCAAGATACTACGAGATCTATGTAGCATCATTTATCTACTTTAGTCAACAAATCAACATGGTATTGAAATAATGATATCATATATAGGAAAAAAATAACTCTTTGTATTGATATAAATGGAGTGAGTTACAACTATAAATAGGTGTTGATCTTGTAGAAGATCTCCTCCAAGTTGTTGACTTGTCCTTCCTTTGTCACAAAGTGCACCTCCAATCACCCTAAATGCATGAAAGGATAACTCTCACAACAACAACATAATGGTATAATCACTCTCAAAAATCCAAGCCCTTGCATATGGAAGGTTGTAAATATATAGGGGAGTGAGGTATGTTGGGCGTTCTTATCCAATTACCAATCTAAGGTTTGAGAAACACTCTTGATGGGAGGATGAGATCTAAGCATAAGGGATGAAAACTCCATGATAGGATTTAAAAGTTTTATTTGAGGTAAATGGTTACAACAGATCTTGGAAGCTTTTGGAAATGGAGGCTTTGAGGTTCTCTCTCTTTTTCCCAAATTTCTAGAACCAACGCAAGTGAAAAGGGGAGCAACATGTAGGTGATCAATGCAGGCCATAGTGGAGCAACCTATAGGTGAACGATGTCCAGCAAGAGACCAGGGTGTGTTGGTCCTAAAATTAGCTCAGATGATGCAATTTAGGGCAAAAACTCTGGGGAATGAGAGAGTCATGCATAGGACTTTGTGCAATGATGATGTAAAGGGGGAACAGGATGTGAATGATCTAGTAAGGAGACTAATTGATCAGATGAGACAAAATAACCTATAACAAAATGCCCCCTAAAGTGCAAAGTCAGAGATGATGATTGATGATTGAAGTGCTTTACCTTGTGACAAGTTGGGATCGAGAAAAACCAGCGAAATCATCTTCTGTTATAATACATTTACATCATGACATCCTTTTGCTGAGGGAGGCATACCCATACTCAACATATAAGCTAACATTACATGTATAATGATCAAAAGACATGTCCACTGATCACTAATGGTGGACTCATGAATGGATGACTATCAGTGTGATCATATCCATGATAAATAGTGATGTCTGTATAATCCTGAAATCGCAGCCCGGATGGCAGAAACTAGCTCCAGGGTCTTTTATGTCGTTCACACAACCAACCAACGTACAAGTCTAACCATGTGAATCAATGAGTTGAATTCAATCACGGTAGACACCATCTGATTACCGACTAATGATATAAGTCATTAAAAGACATGAGAGAAACCATCGATGAGGCTAATAGCTCTCAAGGTACTCAAGTACAATCAGTATGGTGTGAATATATGAGTTGTTGTCAAACACCACACAAAATCTTTCGATCAAAAGCTAATGATGTAAACCTATCATCGATTGCGAGGACACTTTCCATTGATGTATGCATGCACCATGGTACCAATGGGTGTTTCTAAGTCAACTTCCTTAATAATGTGTTGACGTCGACAGGAAGCGACCCATCACAGGAGGGCCTTGAGGTATCCCCCGTCAACGACATGAAACAGGTATGATGATTCAGATAGAATGATCAGAATGATGTTGATATGGAACTGGATCAAGAAAGGTAAACATGGAATGAAAGATTAAGAGTATTGTAATGGATATAACGTGAATGACTTCTTTGGAACACATCGGCGACACTGAATGGAATTGACAACATTGACTCAAAACCGAAATAGAGAGTCTAAAAACCGTGAAAATAATATAGTAGGATAATTTAGGTGGCAACCTGATGGATATATGTCTACTCACGTTTATGGTCTCCGAATTCCAATCTCTTCCCATTGCAATTTGGCGTCCTCTCTATCTCGATCAAATCCAAGATCACGAGTACATTTGAACTACCCATGTGTTCACATGTAGTATACGGGACAGATGGTTATGTATGACTTCATATTGATGCAACGTTGTTCATATAAAATTTCATGAACTAACAATATTTTTACATAATCTTCTTAATTTATATATAAAGTGTGATGAACGTTTTTTATGCATAGTCCCTTTCATTTTTATATAACGTTCGTTATTATATTTTCAAATGATCACCTCTTTAACTTGTTTTAAATAAAAAATATAAATTATTTATACATGGCAACATGTCAATGTAATATAATCCACTTGAAATTTTATAAACCGTTTATATTGGTTAATATTTCTTAGAATCTACACGTAATAAAAAAAACACCCTTCCATTTATTTAGAAACTATATATGCCACAAAAATATCCTCTCATTTATATATATGGTTGTATTTTTTTTTATAATTTAAGAAATTACTTAATTTTAATTTTATATAGATATTTTTTGGTGATATTTTTTTTAGGGAGATAAGAGATTTGTAGTTTTGAGAGTTTTAGTAGATATAATGTTTTTTATTATTGTTAGATGGTCATATTTGGTAGGTCTCTGCCTCTGCTCCCACCCTGTGCTCTGGTTATCATTGCTTTTGATTCATTGGTTATAAATGGGTCGCAATACGAGAAGGAAAAACTTTCCCCTTTTATCAAGAAGCAGGAAGAAATTCTAAAGGTCAAGGTTTTTGCACCACATTCAAGAGCACAAGCCCTGCAATTGGTTGAATGTGGATTGGTAAGCCAATTCATGGGGATTTGGCCCTCCCTTTTTTCTGTGAAGTTGTGGGTTGAAAATAATTGGAAACCCACGATCAAGGGTTTTGTCACTTCGACATTCTGTGAAAAAAGTTTTCTTACCTTCTTTTTCGAGAACACGGAAGATTCGAACTTGATGTTTCAAAGTGGGTCTTACTTCATGGGGGCCCAAGGGTTATATATGGATTGATAGAGCCCAAATTTTAACCTTAAAAGTGACGTCCCATTTGTCATCCATGTTTAGCTAAAGCTCCCTTTTTTGCCCTCGCACCACTGGAATGATACTATTTTAAGAAATATTGGTAATGCACTTGGGAAATACATTGATTGGGCCAAGCCACTAAAGGGGATCTTCTCCTGTGCAAGGATATGCATGGAGGTAGATTTGGATAGGGGCTTCCCAACAACAATAACCCTGAGTATGGATAGTTGGACCCATGTTGGAGTTTGACTACGATCAGCTTCCCTTTAAATGCAAAGTTTTCCATGAATTTGGCCACTTTGTAAGAAGTTGCAACATGAAGCAGGAGGAGCAACAAAAATAAGGTAATGGAGGAGAACAATGACAATAGAAAAAAATGGAGAAGAGGCTCAGCTAAAAAACAAAACAACCTTCCAAAGTAGGCAGATCATAATGAGAACAAAGGGAAAGGACCAACTTTCCCTAAATAATCTACTCCAGGGGGAGGGGAAGGATCTAGTAAAGGCCAAAATGAAAAAAATAATAGCTTCGAGGCTCTCAAATCGATCACTGAAGAAAGGGAGATTCTCAAAACAAATGTACAAGAATAGGTACAAAATTCAGGACTAGGACATGAACCAAAAAAATGATGAATCCATGTCGTCGTTGGAAAATGATCCAATACCAGAGAAATAAATAGTGGAATCTTCCTCAGAAGAGGAACAATTACTCTCCCCTAAAAGCTCCAAATTGGGGCCTTTCTTTCTGAGCTTAGTTAACATGAAGCTAGAGGAAGAGAAGGAAAAAGAATCAGAAAGGCTCTAATGAAAGACTGGTCGATGGACCAATAGAGAGGTAAGGCGTGAAAAAATAGAGAAGGATAAGGAAATGGGAACAGTGAAAATCTTATATCCAAAACTAAAGGGGTATAGAAACACAAGAAGAGGAGGTGACTCAACCCCTTAGTAAGGGGATACTCATACGTCATGTAAGTAATGAGGGTCCTCTCTTAGAATTGCAAGGGATTGGGTTGGCCAAATGGATGGAGGAAGTGAAACATTTAATCAAGAAAAAGATACCTTTAGTTCTCCTACTCCATGAGACAAAAATGAGGGATTAAGAGGTCCTCCAAACTCAACACAAGATTTGGAATAGTAACGGGATTCTTTTTATTAATGCAAGATGAGCTTCAAGTGAGATATCCCCATGTGGCCACAACCTTTGCTCAGATTGCTAGAATCTAATTCGACATCTCATTGGTTGGCTACTCATTTTCTACATCTTCCTTCAAATTAGGTATGCTCCTTTGTCTGTATTTACACGTCTATTCAATTCAAAGAAAAACATGATTGTTAGAATTCCTTAGTGGCCATTGAGGACACGCTTTTTGGATCACAATGCATATTAGCATACTTTTATGTATTGTGGGACCATAACAAAGAAGTAGACAAGCTCACTAATGATGGATGCAAATTGAAAGCATGAGAATTGTGCATTGATGACCAAATCAAACCATCAATTATCCATTAATGGAGCCTCCTCAAGACTCTAGTAGGTTCATCGTCACCATGGACTTTATTATCAATCAATAGTTTTATGTTTTGTAACTGTTGTGTTCTACTGGGGCAATTTTGTAAAGTATACACCTACAAAAACCCTATTTTTGTCACTCAACAATATGCACCTTACGAAATTTTAACATAATTATTGGATAAGAGAAAAATGATAGAAATTTTGAAGAAATTGTTATATAATTCATGATATATTTACTGCAAGCCATGCACAAATTTATATAATATAAACACTGATTTTTTTTTCACTTACTGGTTCACGGATCCCCAGGTCAGTGGGTAGCCGCTACGTCCAGGGTTTTTTAACACTGAGTGGACGCCACCCGAAGGGCATCAACACCCCT
>APFE031520810.1:0-19152 GCA_000404065.3 Pinus taeda
CAGGACAAGTTCATAGCATTGCAGAGCAGAGGTCGTTCCTAGCTAATGGGCACCTCATGGAGATTACTTTCCATGACAATTATGCTAGAGGGTCAACACCTTTGCTAAAGATCAGTATTGCAGAAAGGCCAGCAATCAGCAGACAGGGCAGCATCAGGACAGACTCTCTTCAACAGGGTAGAGAGTTTATTCTTTATCATGAATGAAATCAATCACTTGTTTGATGCGCCTCCCAATTTTTATAAATATATAGAGGCAGATGAGACCATAGAGGCAATTTTGAGACATCAATTTCCCACACGGGAAGTCTGGAATAGTTTGATACAATTACTACTGAACCAGAGCCAGTAACTATATTTTTTCCATTGAAATATATAAGTTTTCATGCACAGGAAAATTTTGATATGTCAGCATGTATGCAGAGGGAGGCTGAGCCAACTCAGCAAAACCATTCGGCCACCACAGCAGCACTGACAGTTACAGGTGACAGGGCCGAAAAGCTACAGGAGGACAGAGCTGCACAGACACGTCATTCAGCAATTATAACAAAGCGTTCAACCGACTCAGTGACCTCCAAAGGTCGAAATCTTCTGACATAATTAAAGAGCATTTATGTTGTATTAAAATCTGCAATAACTTCTTATCTTCTATTTCTGTACGAGTTGGTAAAGATATTTTATTTCTCATATGACTCAATGCATGAGATATTTTGTATGAAACACTTCTATATATTCCCCCTCACATGAGTTTGCAGGGGTTGGATGTTGTTGAGATCTTTTCTATAGTTCTTTTACTGTAAATTCTCAGAGAAGTAATACAAAGGCGGTGGAATTTCCAAAGCTCTGTGTTGTTTTGATGCATTGTGGTGTTAGCTGAAAGTTACAGGATCCTGGTATTCATGGCACAATAAGTTTTCCCTACAACTCTTTGTTATGTGTTTTGTTATCATTCATATCTCTTTCATGCTTCTGTGCTTTACAGTTAATGGCAAGGAAAAAGAATAGTTCCAGGATTTAATCACAGATTACCCTGAACTCAATCTAAGCTATTATAAGTGTTTTGTTCAGTTATAGTTATAAAGGTGTAATTCTTAATTGCTACCCTTTCACGCTATATCTTTCACAGTGATTATTGTTTTAGGAATTCAAGTTTTTCTCCTGAGGAATATATCTCTTTCTCACACCCCATCTTAGTGGAAAACTCTTAATTGCTTTTCACTGGTTGTTTACATTTCACCATCATAATTTTAAGTTTGTTTTATGAAATATTTAAATGGCCCTGTAAATCCAGCTGCTCAAACTCAATACTTAAACAACTAGTAGCCACAGACTCCATTGCCCAATGAACTAACATTATCTGCAGATTTCCACTTTAGGCACAGAAAGACATCCTTCCAACCAAACATAAACCAAAACCCTTACTTCATAACTAGCCTAAAATCTCCACGGAACAGAGACAAACCTTAAAGAGAGAGCCCTCTCTGATTACAGTTGGGCTAGAAGCTGTAATACAAAGATTGGTTAGTGGTTACCCCGGCCGTATTCCCTTGGAAGTCATAGGGAACAACCTGGGTGTTAACAGGAGGTACTGATGTTGTAGTTGTAGGAGGAGCAGTTGTGCTTGTTGGAGGTATTTCAGGTGGCTGGGAGGTCGACTCTCCCTGCTTTTCTTGTAAAGCTTTCTCCAATGCATTCTCTATCTCAGTTAATCTTTGATTCATCCTCATCAGCAAATCCATTATGTCCTCCTCTTCTTTTTGTTGCACAACTTTTGTGGTTTGTGGATGCATAGTAATAGGGAGCTTCAGTTGCTTCCTGAGGGCTACAATGTCTTCCTCCTTCTTTTTTATTAATGCCTTTATGCCTTTGGCATCTTTGGGATCATGTCCCAGCTCAATGATAATCTCTTCCAAGGACTTGATTCTGTTATCCTTGGCTAAAGAGGAAGACTTTTCTAAATCCAATTGGGCAGAGGTATTATTCAGTGAATTCTGCAATTTGTGGGCCAATAATGCTTTATCTGCCAATGTGGAGTAGACCATTTCTCCAATTTTCTTATGCAACTCAATCTGGTCCATTGGATGAATGTCTTTAGCTAACACTTCCAGATTGGTCCTGATGTAATCAGCGGCTGACTGTGGCTGCTGCATTTTGGGCTTAAAGTGACTTAGGATCATTTTTCCTTCTTGAATGTCATATGTTGCCATTAACCTTTGTTGATTAGTGGGGGCCATTTTCAGCAAGTGATTATAAATTTGAATTCTTATTGACTCATTCTTTGCCTTTATTTCAGTAAATGTTCTCTTGATGTCAGAGCCTTGCTTGCTTTGTGGCCTGGTGGATGAAACTTCCACATTATGTTGCCTTTCTAGCTCTTGCTGGTATGAGCTAGTTGATGTGCCTACTATTGGAGAAGTCTGATGTTCAGTCATCCCCTCACCTCTCAGGCTGCCTGTTGTTTCTTCAAAGATTTCCTCTACAGAGTGAGGATTTAACCTTTTCCTTTTTTCCCCTGGCTATTCTGCTGGTCCACTCATAGGTGTGCTTTCCTCTCTGTCTCTTTTCTTGCCTCTTTCCTCATTTAGAGGAGTTTGTAGTGCAGGGATTTCAGGTGCCTTTGTATGTGCTGAAGGGACTTGCCCTTGGCCTTGTTCCTTTGATGTAGCTGGCTGGTCTATCATTGTCTCTTGCTGTGTGTCTATTACCTCCTTGCCCTTAGCTGACCCTATGCTGGATTTTTGTGTGGGCCGCTGAGAAGTCTCGGCAAAGGATGTATCACCTCCTGTGTGCTCAGGCAACTTGAAAGATACCTATCCAAAAGAGTCTAGGTCAAGCATTTTTTCTTCCTCAGTAATTTCTTCTATCAATGTACCCTCTACCCACTCATTCTGATTGGAAAATTGCTCTATTTCAGGGATCCTAGAATGTTTATAGGTTGATAGCTTGTATTTCGCTCTCCTATCACTTATGAAGTCATTTGGGTCATAGGGTACCCACCAAAAGCTCTTCTTTAACTTGAGATCTTCTCCCAATATTTTATCAGCATCTGCCCAGGCTTCCTTCTTGTTAATGATAAAAGGGCCTAACTGATTTTTTATTTTCAACTGGGCCTTTTTCTTTGTACTATGAAAGTGAGTTAAATCTGCACTGGTAAGTTGCCTAAAATATTCCAACGCAAATATTCTCATAGGTACATAATTAGGTAGCTTGTAAGGACACAACTCACAGCCATATATTCTGATTTCAGTGTGATTCTGGTAGAGGTACCAGTCACCTATTCTATAGTTTTTGGACAGCTGTAAAATCTTCTGCATCTCAATAGAAAATCTAGGAGGAGGAGTTTTCATTAGTGGAGAGGAGACCAGATATATAAACAGGTCAATGAATTCACAGTAGGTATATGAAGATTCAAAAACATGGTGGAAGACTGGGTTCCAAAATATCACATACCTTCTTTCTCCTTTGGAATCCAATTTCTGATAGGAAATTGAAAATTGTCTGTTTGATAGTATAAGAACAAATGATATATATAGGATGAGTACTTGAAGACTCCTTCTCTATCTAGACTCATGAATTGCTCATGTATCTTGTTGGATATGAAGGTGGCATAATCATATTTGACAGCAGGGGGCTATCCTGGAGTAAATATAGACAACAAAACTAATGTGGTCTCATCAACAAACTCACTTGTCTTGAATCCTAGGATATAAGATATCATATCAATAATGAATTTTCCAGCTTCATTGAACCAGAAATGGACATAGGGAGGTGGCTCTTTGGGCTGGCGATCTGGTCTCATAAATGTTTGAGCAATCCGGGTTAACTCTGAATTGGGCAGTTTGGGGCCCTCTTCAAGCAAGAATCCCCTAGAAAGAGGAGCCAGAGGCTGAGTAGGCTTGAAGTGTAACATTTCATTTATGGACTCAGGAGTAATGTAAAAGAGGACAGTGCCAGATGGAGTCATAACTGCTCTTTGAGTAGGTTCATAATTGGCACAGCATAGGTGGATAATTTCTGGGAAAATATTGACAGAGGGGAGGTAGTATATGGGCAAATTGGATTCCCATATTCCATAGACATCATCATTGTTCCGATAATTGTTCCTAATTTCAAAAAATGCTTGGAGGTGGTTTTTATCACCTATTAAGTCTTGAATATGAAAATCTCTATCAGCTAGGGGAAACCACTCCAACTCTTTATGTGGTGCATTGAGGGGCGCAACATTGAGGGCCACTAGCGTGGGGGCTTCCATGTTTGCTCACTGTGTTTTAGCTATGGAAGTCGGGTTTCTGTAGTAAAAGTATGCAAACAACAGCTTTGGGGATTTTCTCCGAGAATTACAAACCAAACTCAATTTGAATTTAGCTCACCGAGTGAAATCTACAGAGAGAAACGAAATTTGCAGGGTCTTTCGTAAAAAATGGGTAAATGAGCAGTCCTGGAGGTCTTTATATAAGAGTTTTGGACTGTTTTGGCTTGAATTTGGATCTTGCAGGTACAATTTTGCCGAGGAAAACCAAAGTACAGGGTTTGGAAACAGATTTACGGTAAATACATGTCTTTAACAGCGCACTGTGTGGATTGCAGGTTGTGGAACGAGCTGGTGAATAGTACTGCGGACTTGATTTGGCTGGGTGGCGAATTGTATTGTCAAGCAACTACTCTGGACGTAAACCGCATGCAATAGTCATGCATAGACAAACAAGTGAAAATAAGTGAAAATAACGTTTTCACAGGTTTTTTAACAAAAAATTGACGGAGTATTTTGTCATGTAGCGGGGACGTGGTGATGACGTGGTGGATGACATGGTGGATGACGTGGCAGATGATGTCATAGGGGGAGTCAGTGGGGGCGGTAAGCGATTTGGTCCCGCACTGCTTTATCGGCTTAAGTGGTATTGGAGGAGGGGCAGCGAACATGTCGAAGGGCGCCGCGTGTCCCTGGTACGAAGGGAATACCCCCAACTCCCCGGATGGTAAAGTTCAAGCATTGGAGGGCTTCTGATATCGATATGGGCCGTTGGATGGGGAGGCCCAGATCCAACGGTTGGCGGCACATAGAGTTGGCGGAAGACTATGGTGCAGGGACCCACCATTTAAATCAAATGTTTTTTAATGCTTTCGGGGTTAATTCATTGGTTAGGTTTCCGGAGTGATTAAAGCATTAATTAACCAAATGTTAATTAAACTTTTGCATATGTGCGCATGGGGAGGGTTTAATATAGTTATTGATTAACCCAGGTGGTTAATCAATCCCGAGGTCGCTGATAGGGTTATTCATAGGTTCTGGATAAACCTTGAATCCCCTCTGATATAGTGTTATGGTTATAAATTAACCAAGGGTGGGATATTAAATTTTTTGAGGTTTTTCATATATTTATATAGTATGGGTATGAGGGAGAAATATAGGAGTTATATAATATGGTTAGTAATTAATATGGGTTTATGAAAGGTAGGTGCTAAGTTACAAAGTATGATAACTTAGGCTGAGGGGAGAAGAGAATGTTTACACTAGAAATGTGGCTTCTTTGCCTAAGCAAAATGTCATTTTACTTAAACCTTTTCATGAAATGGAGTGACTTAGGAATATTGAGCAGATCTCGATATCCTTAGGAGAAGGTTAGTGAGTGATTTTGGGAGAAGTTTGAAGGGAAGTTAGATATACATAATTTGATTTTTCATCACATAGTTTCCATGGTATTTATGATAGTAAAAGGATGAATCACCTTTGAAAGACAAAACTACTCATAAGCGTGCTTCTGCAACATCAAAACTACCTACTCAGCCTATTATTCCTAACATTTTTTCTTCCTTTTTCCTTGGGTGCGTTTAAACTAGCAAACCCTTTCAATCTTTTATTCTTTTCGGTGGAGTCCTATCTAAGTCTGCCCTTATTTCCTCCAAGGGCTCAGATTTAGCTGTTGGGCTCCTTTGCTTCTCTACCTAACTACTTATCTGCCAAGCTTGAACTGTTTGGATAGATTTTTTTCTATATCTCTAAAACAAGAAATTTAAACATGAACTGGCCAAGATTAAGCTATTTGGCCATCCATCAACTGTGGCATGAATTAGCAAGTTGCACACCATAAGATCATTGTAAACATAGAACAGTAGTGGCTTTTTGGACTTGCACACTTTTATGGTCTTTTGTATGGGGTTCATTTCTTTCATTTTTTCTTTTGACCATCTTATTTTTCTTACCCTTTGATTTTTCTTTTAGGGCACACCCTCTTTACATTTTTAAATTTTATTTGACTTCTTGGGAATATGGAAAACCTTAGCAACCAGCCAAAGGTATGAACATATTAGAGCTCTTCAATGTTAATCATGAAAAATGACACCTATTGGTATAGGAACCTAACAGTGGCTCTACTTGGGGATGGCTTTTCTTGATGAAAAGTCAAGAACAACAAGTCAGATTGCCTTGTGTACACCTCTTGCTGCATTCTACAAATTTTCTTTGCTATAAGTGAATAAACTGTATAGAGGAATAGGTAAAATATGCACATCTCTCATGGGTTGATCCAAACAATTAGACCTCTGTTTTTTCTCTGAAATATGCTCCTGCTGGTTGTTTTATCATAGTTATAAAAGCTATAGTTTGTGAAGCTTAGGGCCTTCACTTCGGGCTTCAAATTCAACATACTTGCTGTCCAATCCAAACCTAGACATTTATCAAATATAAAATATGTATAGGTTGAGACAAAAATACCTCAAATGGTCAGCTCAAAGTAGTGTTTGAGCATCCTGCCATTAACCGGCCCTCCCTCTGCTTCTGTACCATCCAGGCTCTTTAAAAAATAAGTGTTGTTTTCTTGTACAGCCTGGATGATAAAAGGCCCTCTCCATAGGAATTCAAACTTCCCATGTTTTCCTTTATCTTCTCTCCTTGAGTCCAATTTCAAAACTTTGTCTCCCATGTAGAAATCCTCTGCCTTAGTCCTTTTATCAAATATCTTCTTGATTTTTTCTTGTAGCACCTGAGATCTTTGATATACCTCTTCTCTGGTCTGTTGTAAATGAATAGTCTGATTTATTCTTCTCTGAATGTCATTGGGTTCTGCCTGCACTTCTTGTAATAATTTCATTACAGGAATTCCAAAAGATGAAGGGAATATAGCCTCCATGCCATAAACCAATTCATAGGGGCTTGTTCCAATGGATCTCTTTGTGGTCAATCTATCTGCCCAAAGTGTATTGATAAGCTTTTTATGCCAATTTTTCTTGTTTTCTTCCAATATTTTCTTAATGATATTGATGAGGCTTTTATTGGATGACCTAGCTAGACCATTACCTTGAGGGTAATAGGTTGTGGAATGGCCTAAGGTAATGTGATACTTGTGACAAAAGTTGATCGTTCTCTTGGATTTGAAGGCAGCAACATTATCTGTTATAATCTTTTCAGGACAGCCAAATCTGGACAGGATGTTGGTTTCTAGGAATTGCATGATCACTGAACCATTGGCTTGCCTACAAGGGATGGCCTCTATCCACTTGGTGAAATATTCTGTGGTAGTCAGGATCCGTTTATGTTGGCCGGAAGAAGGTGGGTGAATTTCTCCAATAAAATCTAAACCCCATTGTTGGAATGGTCTTTCAGTGGATATGGGTTTAAGAGGTAGAGGCAGAAATTTCCTCTTGCCTTCAAAGATTTGACACTTATGGCAAGAAGTTACAATTTTTTTTACATCAGCAAATAGGGTGGGCTAATAAAATCCAGCCCTTAGAATATTATCAGCAGTTGATTTCCAATACAAATGTCCACCATAGTCCCCTGCATGCAGTTCTTTCAACACTTTGTCAGTTTCATCCTTTGTTAAACAATTTAGTAAAATGCCTTCATGATTTTTCCAAAATAAAGCATCATCAAAAATACAGAATTTTGAAGCCTTCATTTTCAGAAATATTTTCTGAGTTCTAGATAACCTTGGAGGAGCCTGCAGGTTTAGCAATACATAAATTATATCAGCATACCAAGGTGATTGTCAAAAGGCTTGATTGATCTGTGGAGTCACCATCTCCTGCTCATTATCCAGTTCATTAATATCAAGGGCTTGAAAATTGGTTTCAGTCATAAGTTTGGCTAGTCCTTGTCCTTTTATCAGCTTTGTTGGTTTTATTTCAATGTCATATTCCAAAATGTTAGCTATCCACTTGCCACGTTTGCCTTCAATTCCTTCCTGAGTTAGGATATCTTTGACAACAGTATTTGGCACATAAGCTATTACATGAGAGTATAAGATATAAACTCTAAAGTCCTTAATGGATTTTACAAGGGCATAAGCCTGTTTTTCCATGATTTGATATTTAAGAGGTGCATCTCTAAGTGCTTTGCTGAAGAAGGCTATGGGTTTTTCATGTCCTTGATCATCTTTTTGTAGCAAGACAGCAGAAATAGTATGTTCTGAGGCAAAGGAAAAGATTATGAAGTCTCTGTCAAATTTCGGGGCTTGTGAGGGCTGGTGTTTTAGTCAAAGCCCATTTAATTTCATCAAATGCTTGTTTGGCCTCCACTGTCCATTTGACCTTGGACTCTTTCTTTAACATGTTATTTAGCAGTTTAATTAACTCAGCAAGATTGGGTATGAACCTCCTAAAGAAGTTGATTTCCCTAGGAAAGCTTGAAGTTATTTGATATTTCTAGGATGAGGAACTTGCAGAATAGCTTGTATTCTATCAGGGTCAATTCTTATGCCATCTTTGGAAATTAAGTGGCCTAACAGT
The DNA here is from genome assembly GCA_000404065.3 of Pinus taeda. Taxonomy (NCBI): domain Eukaryota; kingdom Viridiplantae; phylum Streptophyta; class Pinopsida; order Pinales; family Pinaceae; genus Pinus; species Pinus taeda. The sequence continues at coordinate 8,724 of APFE031520810.1, forward strand.
TTGCCCTCTTCTAGGCCAAATAATGACTTCTTAGGATTTAGTGATATACCATATTTTCTGCAGACTAAAAACACTTTTCTAAGATGATCTAGGTGGTGATGGTCTAATTTGGAAAAGGTAGTGAGATCATCTAGGTATATGACCAGGAAATCATGAATTTATTTAGCAAAAGCTATGTTCATTGCATGCTGGAAAGTTGCCCCTGCATTCTTGAGTCCGAATGGCATTTTCACATACTTGAAAATTCCCCAAGGTGTTGTAAATGTAGTCTTATCTTGATCATCAGGGTGAACTAAGATCTGGTTGAAGCCTGAAAATCCATCCAACAGTGAAATCCTAGAGACACCTACTACCCTTTGTAAAATGTGATCCATTTTGGGTAAGGGGTAGTGGTCTTTTAAAGAGACTTTATTTAGATTCCTCAAATCAACACGAGCCTGATCTCTCCTGTTTTCTTCCAATTTGGCACTAAGTTAGAGACCCATTCAGAAAATCTAATGGGTGCAATTATTCCAGCTTCAAACATTCTTTTGACTTCTTTTTCAATTAGAGGGAGAAGTACAGGGTTGACTCTTCTAAGCTTTTGCTTGAAAGGTTTTTGATTTTCTTTGAGGGGCATTGTATGTTGGATAACAGACGTATCATAAGACTTGAGATCTTCATAACTCCATGCAAACACGTCTTGAAATTCCTTGGACAGTTCAACATATTTAAGATTTTGGTCAAGAGGCAAAGTTTTAGACAGTTTTATCATTTTAGGATTATGTTCAGTTCCTATGTTGCAGTCTTCAATTTCTGCATTTAGAGGCTGCATCTTGGGCTTCCTTGAGTTATCATTAACATCAAAAATGTCTTCTAGAGGTGTTAATCTTGTGGGTAAATAATTGTCCTTCAGATCAACAACTTCAAATTCTCCTCCAATAGCTTCATCAAAGTCTATTTCCTTAAGCTCTTGCAACTCTTTGCTGGTAAATCTTGTTGGATGTAATATTTGAGTTGTTGTTTTAGCTGAAATGTGTGTTTCAATTTTTTCCATTTGTTCAACTTCACACATAGTGTCGGTGTCTATATATGTGCTGCAAAATTATTCTTTTAAGGTCAGGAAATCATTCATCTGAGTGTCACTGTCAAACACTTGCCAATTTTTTATATTATCAGGTATTGATGGCCTGTGTTTAATCTCAACTGTAAAATGGTGATTATGCTCAAATGGCAGTTTACAAGTACTGGCAAATGTTGCCAAACTGTGAGCATGCAAGTTGTGTTTCCTTGGGATTTTAGCCAACTGTGTTTCTAAGAAGGTATTGAGTATTTCAATTGCTGCAGCTCTATAAGATCTTAACTTGAGATCATTTGTGAGAAAAGTTCCTTTCATTTGTTGAATAACTAGATTAGAGTCTCCCAAAATTGACACCCTAACTGCCCCTAAGCTTTTGATCACTTTGAGTCCTAGCAAAAGGGCTTCATATTCAACCATGTTATTAGTACATCTAAAATTCAATATGTATGCATGACCTTCCGCATGGTTATTTTCTAGATTATGCACCTAGATTCCTACCCTGCTCCTAGTTTGTTGACAGATCCATCAAATTCGAAATACCAAAGGCTTTCATGTTTGTAATCCGGATTTGGAGTCTGAATGATTTGTTTTATGGGCAGATAGACTTCTTTATTTTCAGCTGGTTTTTCTTGGGGGTCTGATATATCATTGTTCATAGCAATTTCTTGCTCTTGAATACTAGATTCCTTGTTTATGAAATTTTTCAGTGCTAAGTCCAAAGCATTGACATCAGTTGGAGGTTAAATTTCATCATTGTATAGTATGAAGGAGTCCATATCAGAATGCATGGAATAGATGGGAAAGTTCTGATGTTTCTCTTGACTTATCACTGCATACTTCATCAAAGTCTCTCTATATAACTTCTTTGGTTGCCCAAAAACTGAGATGGTTACATAAGACATGTCCAACTGTAATGATCCTTGCAGTTTTGCTCCCCAAGACCTAAAAAACAACATTCCATATTTGGGTGGAATATCAGCTACCACCACATCCATTAAGATGGTTTTGGCTGGGTATTGGACTAATGATACACATAAGTATTTGATTAGTCCTAGACATCTAACCTGGCTTGAATCAAAAGAAAACAAGTCTTTGTATGGCCTAGCGATATCTAGGTCCGGCTTCTCCATTACAGATTTGGGCATTAGATTATGAGAAGCACCAAAATCAAACATAACATTGTGGAGTATCTTGTCATGAATGTTTAAACGTACATAGAATGGAGTAACCCCTCCATCTACCGATTTCCCGTTTACTTCAGGACCAAAGATTAATTCTGGTTAATCATCTAGGACATTTACTGCATCTCTGTTTTCTGAAATTTGTAGTGATTTGCTCATTTTTTCTCTATAGACATGATGTTTAGCCAATTCTGAGAGTGGAATGGCTATTTTTAACTTGCCTATTTTGGTCTCAAGTTTGAAGGGTTTTTCAATTTGTATTTTTGCATTTCGGGCAACAAGGCTTTCCTTTTCTGTTGTATTTTCAGTAGCTATTTCTTTTGTAAGTATCTTGTTATGAGTTGACGTCATTTATATGTCAATTTCTGCAGGTTCTTTCACAATTTCTTTGGAAGGAATGGAAGCTACAGATTGTTTATCATGTTCTTGATTATCTGAAACATCCTCAATTGTTGGACTGTTTGAGTTGAGAATTGCCTTAGGAGGGGTTTGTGTAGGAGAGTTCTTGTTTTTAGCTTTAGTAGGTTGTTTGGTTTCTTTCTATTTATTGTCATCAGGGACATCTATTCTCCTACTCCTTAGGTTGTATTGTTTATGGACTTCATAGACAGTTGTGTCATATCCTTCTTTAAAATCAAACGATTCCCCTGATTGAATTTGGAACTGACCAAGAGTGTGAGCCTCTTGGTCCTCTTGGGTTAGGAAAATTTTTTGTTCACTATTGAAACCCATTAAGTTAATCTGAGTATCTTCTATGGGCTCACTAGAGGTTGAAGCTTCAGCATAGTTCTCTTGAAATGGAGGTCTAATGTTTTGGTTAGGGCCAGCCATTGCAATGTTCGAGTTTTGGTTTTTTCTAAAGTTTGGATTTCTTCCAGTGTTACTTGGTTGCCCATCCCAAGATTATTTTCTTTCAATTGTTTTTACCCCATTCCCTTAATGATGGCATCTAATTTTTGTTCAAAAGCTTAGGGTTCTTCTTTGATGGGTATCCTTCTTTCAGCTCTGGCTCGAGCTCGTTTAGAAATTAAGTTGGCCTCAACACTAACAGTTATGTTTTGCATTCCTTCTAAGCTTCCAGGGGCTCTTTCCCTAAGCTGGTATGCTATATCAGAGTCAAATCCATCAGGGAATTTGATCAAGGCCAAGTCTAGTGGAGGTCTTAAATTCTGAGGAATAGCATTGTATACGTTGTTAAATCGAGTGTAGTAATCTTGCACACTTTCTTGTGGACCTCTCTTTAAGTATTCATATTCTTCTAAAATATGGAGAGGGTCTTTTTTCTTTTCCCATCTGTTCAGGAAGGTATGATAAAGAGCCTCTGAATCATTGATAGAGTTTGCAGGAAGTGACCTAAACCAGGTTCTTGCATCTCTAGTTAAGCTTTGGACAAAAACTTTCATTCTTACATCATCATCATCAACCTCATAGTTTTCAAAATAATCCATTATTTTCTTGGTGTGTTATTGAGTAGTGTAAGTGCCAGTACCATCAAAATAGGTGATTTTTCTTTGATAATCTTGAGGCATAGGCCCTGGATTTACAGGTAATTGCAAGGGGTTGTATCGGTTTGCCATATTTGCAGGGATAAGTGTAACAACGGGAAGAGCAGGGATAACAGCTGAAATAGGTGTTGTGAATGGGGGAGTGGAAAAGGTAGTTTGAAGTACTGAAGGTGTACTAGGAGAGGCAACAGTAATGGCAGAAAGGATTGTTGTTCTTCCAGGAGTAAGCTCAGATTGGGTAAGGTTCTGCTGATATATGTCAAGGGATGAGCTAGCAGAATGTTCTTGGCTCTGTTGGCTTCTAAGTTTCTTGGGAATGAGATTAGGATTTTGAAACACAGGTGGGGCATTGGGATTTGGATTTGATTTAGTGTAACAAACCTTCTTCTTTGGAGCTAGCTTCTGAATATATTCTTTGGGTTTTCCTTGAAATATTTAAAATATACAACTATGGATAGTATCTTTCTAGGAAGTTTAAAATATGGGAGTTTGAATCTTCCTGAAAATGTGTTGAAACAAGGGACTGATCAGGTGTTTGAGACAACTGTTCAAAGCCTAAAACTAGGCTGGAGATAGACTGAAGCAACTTTTATTTACTCCTATAATTGCATAGCAAAAGCAGTTTCAAAGGCTTCCTGGCTAACTTCAGGCTCCATCTGTCGTTTTAAGAAATTAACAGTAGTAGCAAACAATTTTTCTTCCCCAGCGGAGTCGCCAATGATGTTATCACTCAGGTTGTTCCCTTAGAAAATTCTAAGAAGGGAATATGGCCGAGGTAACCACAGACCAATCTTTTAGACACAGATTCTAGCCAATCTGCATCCAGAGAGGGCTCTCTCTATGTAATTTAGCTTTGTTTAAGGTATATTAGGCTAGTTATGAAGTACAAGGGTTTTCTTTTAAGTTTTGGATGGTGGTGTTTAGTAGAACTGGAGTGTAAGTATGAAACGTTCAGTCCATTGGGCTAATGGAGTCTATGAGGATGAACTGTTGGATGTGGTTTCTTTGAGAGAGGGTGGTACTACAGAGCAAGGTAATCAATTATGGAACAATTTATAGGCTGGAATTAGGTGGAATGAAGTCAGTGGGTGAAGGGAAATTAAGAATCATTCATCATGTTGACAGAGGGAAAGTGAATGACTATAACCAAGAAGCAATTAAGAATTTCTTAACATTTAATCAATATGAAAGAACCAGGGGAAACAGGAGTAGTTAAGAATTCCTGTTTATGCTAATTATGAAGAAAACATTAATAATAACAGAGACTGAACACAGAGTGCCAACAAGCAAATTCTGGGTTAATCTTTTTCTCTGTTATTCAGATAATGAGACATAAATGATATAGTAAACACAGAAATAGTAAAACATAAGTTAGGAGAGACTTATTGATCCATGAAATGATTCGAGAATTTTGTGGCATGACCCTCAGCACAAATTCCACATCTAGAGAGTCCAGCAGCAATGTATTCCAATAGCTTTTGTATTAAGAAAATCTTCAGAGTTATAGTGGATTCTAAGAAATTATCACCCACCAACCCCGAATACTTCACCTTGGGGAGGTATTTATACAAAAAGTGTTTACAAAATATCTGAATGAGATAATATCTAACAATAACTCATTCTACCAACTTTAAGAGGAGAAATGAATGATCTTGAAAGTAGGGAGGAATAAATGAAGAAGTATTGTTGTCGCGTTGGCTGCTTAAGTTTGTCAGATATGTTGACTTTAGGCTCAGTGAGTCGGCAGGTAGTTGTCTCCAATGAAATTTCGCGTTGTTACCTGCCTTGGTCGGACCTTCCTTACTTCTGATGTGATACACTCTGACCCGTATGACTGTGATTCATTTCTGTTCTCTTCATTATGGTGAATGGTCCAGAGTTTTGCATTGGCCAAAGATAATTTATAGGATTTCCAACATGCTTTTCCACCACTCCGGTCTTGGTATTTGATGTCTCTGCAGTTTCCTCAGAGTTTTTTTGGTTTCTGTGTACCTGGAGAAATTAGGTGGGGCATTGAACAGATGCTTCACTTCGTGCTCTATGTAAAATAGATTCTCCAAATTGTTGTAGAGGGTTTGGCCATATGGAAGGTCCTTCTCTACTGAAGTACTTGATGCAGCGTTTACTTGATCAGTAGCATATTTAATTAATTTATGCACATAGTCCTTGTGTTTCATCAGATGGTCATTATTTCCCCAAAGACTTGGCAAACCTTTTTGATGCAGGACTGTAAATTTTTCTGTGAAAGAATTAACCTCAACTTGCATGTCTTGGCACCTTCTCTCTAGATTTTTCATTAGAGTTCTCATGGTTAGAACTCTCTTGATGGTTAAAATGGTGTCTATCCTGTCTCTAATGTCCAGTGCTGCTAGCTCTTCACTGGTTTTGGTATTCAAAAAATGTATTAGCATGTTTGCTTGTTCAAGCATGTGCCCCAATAAAGCTCTTGTTTTCTGGATTTCCACCTGGGCCAGTCCTATTAAATCACTTTGCTTATAAATATCCTGAATAGACCTCCACACATTACTAATCGATTGATTAATGTTAGCCTACAAAATGCCTTTGATTTCTCCCAAAGGTTTATCTAACAAGAGGTCCTTTTCCAAAGCCTTCACCTTATTTTCTAATGCTTTCACCTCTCTTGTCTTTTCTGCTACAGTCATCTTAGATTTATCATAGCTCTGTTCAACTTTTGCCAATTTTTCTTTGACTTGCTTTAGCTCTGATACTTGGAGCTTTAACTCTTCCATGGCTTTCATTAGCTGTTCTATGCTCATGTTGGTACCTCTTTCTGTCGCTGGAGTACCTTTGGTGATCTTTGCTGTTGAAGTTTGGACTAACGGAGGTACTGTTGTTGTAGTTGTAGGAGGAGCAGTTGTGCTTGTTGGAGGTATTTCAGGTGGCTGGGAGGTCGACTCTCCCTGCTTTTATTGTAAAGCTTTCTCCAATGCATGCTCTGTCTCAGTTCATCTTTGATTCATCCTCATCAGCAAATCGATTATGTCCTCCTCTTCTTTTTGCTACACAACTTTTGTGGTTTGTGGATGCATAGTAATAGGGAGCTTCAGTTGCTTCCTGAGGGCTACAATGTCTTCCTCCTTTTTTATTAATGCCTTTATGCGTTTGGCATCTTTGGGATCATGTCCTAGCGCAATGATAATCTCTTCCAAGGACTTGATTTTATTATCTTTGGCTAAAGAGGAAGCCTTTTCTAAATCCAATTGGGCAAAGGTATTATTCAGTGAATTCTGCAATTTGTGGGCCAATAATGCTTTATCTGCCAATGTGGAGTAGACCACTTCTCCAATTCTCTTATGCAACTCAATCTGGTCCATGGATGAATGTCTTTAGCTAACACTTCCAGATTGGTCCTGATGTAATCAGCAGCTGACTGTGGCTACTGCATTTTGGGCTTAAAGTGACTTAGGATCATTTTTCCTTCTTGAATTTCATATGCTGCCATTAACCTTTGTTGATTAGTGGGGGGCCATTTTCAGCAAGTGATTATAAAGTTGAATTCTTATTGGCTCATTCTTTGCCTTTATTTCAGTAAATGTTCTCTTCATGTCAGAGCCTTGCTTGCTTTGTTGCTTGCTTTGTTGCTTTCTTTGTGGCTTGGTGGATGAAACTTCCACATTATGTTGCCTTTCTAATTCTTACTGGTATGAGCTAGTTGATGTGCCCACTATTAGAGAAGTCTGATGTTCGGTCATCCCCTCACCTCTCAGGTTGCATGTTGTTTCTTCAAAGATTTCCTCTTCAGAGTGAGGATTTAACCTTTGCCTTTTTTCCCCTGGTTGTTCTGTTGGTCCACTCACATGTGTGATTTCCTCTTTGTCTCTTTTCTTGCCTCTTTCCTCATTTAGAGGAGTTTGTAGTGCAGGGATTTCAGGTGCCTTTGTCTCTGTTGAAGGGACTTGCCCTTGGCCTTGTTCCTTTGATGTAGCTGGCTAGTCTATCATTGTCTCCTGTTGTGTGTCTATTACCTCCTTGCCCTTAGCTAACCCTATGATGGCTTTTTGTGTGGGCTGCTGAGAAGTCTCGGCAAAGGATGTATCACCTCCTGTGTGCTCAGGCAGCTTGAAAGATACCTGTCCAAAAGAGTCCAAGTCAAGCGTTTTTTCAAGATCTTTCTTAGATTTTTCCATTTTTTCTTCCTTAGTAATTTCTTCTATCAATGTACCCTCTACCCACTCATTTTGATTGGAAAATTGCTCTATTTCAGGGAGCCTAGAATTTTTATACGCTGATAGCCTATACTTTGCTCTCCTATCACTTATGAAGTCATTAGGGTCATAGGGTACCGACCAAAAGCTCTTCTTTAACTTGAGATCTTCTCCCAATATTTTATTAGCATCTGCCTAGACTTCCTTCGTGTTAATGATAAAAGGGCCTAACTGATTTTTTATTTTCAGCTAGGCATTTTTCTTTGTACTATGAAAGTGAGTTAAATCTGCATTGGTAAGTTGCCTGAAATATTCCAGCGCAAACAATCTCATAGGCACATATTTAGGCAGCTTGTAAGGACACAGCTCACAACCATATATTCTGATTTCAGTGTGATTCTGGTGAAGGTATCAGTCACCTATTTTGTAGTTTTTGGACAGCTGTAAAATCTTCTGCATCTCAACAAAAAGTATAGGAGGACGACTTTTCATTAGTAGAGAGGAGACCGGCTATAAACAGGTCAATGAATTCACAATAGGTATACGAAGATTCAGAAACATGGTGGAAGACTAAGGTCCAAAATATCACAGACCTTCTTTCTCCTTTGGAATCCAATTTTCTGATAGGAAACTGAAAATTGTCTGTTTGATAGTATAAGAACAAATGATATATATAGGATGAGTACTTGAAGATTCCTTCTCTATCTAGACTCATGAATTGCTCATGTATCTTATTGGCTATGAAGGTGGCATAATCATATTTGACAGCAAGGGGTTGTCATGGAGTAAATATAGACAACAAAACTAATGTGGTTTGAATAGGTTGAGTAGGTTTGAAGTGTAACATTTCATTTATGGACTCAGGAGTAATGTAAAAGAGGATAGTGCCAGATGGAGTCATAACTGCTCTTTGAGTAGGTTCATAATTGGCACATCATAGGTGGATAATTTCTGGAAAAATATTGACAGAGGGGAGGTAGTATATGGGCAAATTGGATTCCCATATTCCATAGACATCAGCATTGTTCCAATAACTATTCCTAATTTCACAAAATGCTTGGAGGTTGTTATGAAACCAGCTCAAGAAAAGATAAAAAAGATAGATCAATGCCTTAGAATTCAGCCTCTTCGAGGGGGAAACCTCCTTTACATTACATAAATGAACAATTCTTGAATGATTCAAATGATAAAACCTCCTTTCTGTATATAGGAGTCTAAGGAGTCACAATATAACCCAGCCAACCTAACAATAATAACATAAAGCCACAAAAATAACAATAGAGGGATTCTATGGGGCATAGTAATAACAATTTGGGGAAAATAGGGGCACAACAATATTAATAAGGGGTACAACTACAATACTAATGGGGTAATCACTAGTTGTATAGGGACCCAACATGCCCCTCTCCTTCAAAAAATTGTTGTCCTCAACGCTTGAGTAGTTCTGGATGCTTCTGTATAAAATTCTCATCCTCCCATGTGGAATCTTCAGCAAATAAGTTCTTCCATTTGATAAGATACTCTGAAATTGATCGATTTCATAGCTGTCGATTTCTTGTTTCTGTGACTGCTTCTGGTTCCAATATAATTTTTCTTTCCTCGTCAAGTTCTGGCAATATTGTTTGAACTGGGAGCTTATCGCCTATAACCTTCTTTAAACATGAAACACGGAAAACTGGCTATAATCGAGAAGCTGCAGGAAGTTCTAATTTGTATGCCATAGTATCAATCTTTTGCAACACCTTGTACGAACCATAGTACTTTGGTGATAATTTATTATCCTTCTTAGATTGCTTGAGGGACATTTGCTTATATGGTTGTAGCCTTAAGAATACCCAATCACCTACATCAAAACTTCTTTCACTGCAATGTTGATCTGCCTATTTTTTCATTCTATTATGTGCCAACACGAGGTTATCCTTTAAGAGTTGGAGGACTTGTTGTTGATGTTCGATGTGATGTTCCACTGCCTGAACCTAGAATTTTCTCTTAAATATGATGTGGTGATGGATGGTGGCTGATATCCATAAAGTGCCATACATGGGGTCATTTTTGTTGTTGTATGGAGGGAAGTGTTATACCACCATTCAGCCAGAGGCAACCATTTGACCCATTGTGTCTGTTTATCAGATACAAAGCAACGAAGATATCCTTCCAAACATTTGTTTACTATCTCAGTTTGCCCATCAGATTGAGGATGATAAGATTAGCTATGAGCTAACTGAGTACCAAGACAAGAAAATAATTATGTCCAAAAATTTCCAGTGAAAATGGGATCTCTGTCACTTACAATAATCTTTGGGTTTCCATGTAGCTTTTGAATTGTTTCCATAAATGCACTAAAAATTGTACTGGCTTTAAATGGATGTGATAATGCACAAAAGTGTGCATACTTGGTAAGTCTGTCAACTACCACCATGATGACACTCTTCCCTCAGACTTGGGTAAACCTGTGATAAAATCCATTGAAACCTCCTCCCAACGTTGGCTTGGAATGGATAAAGGTTGTAATAGACC
>APFE031520818.1:0-10389 GCA_000404065.3 Pinus taeda
GACACAAGGTTCTTCTTCAATTTGGGTACATAGAGTACATCTTGTAGACGGAGGACTTGTCCTTGAGACACGTGGAGGGTCACAGTCTCGGTCCCTTTCACAAGATAAGTGGCATTATCCCCAAGGATAATTTCTAGATTAGTATCCCTTTCAACCATGTCAGAAAGTGCTTCCTTGAATCCGGTGATGTGTCTTGAGGCACCACTATCGATTAGCCAGACATCCATAGTGTCGGGCAGAGATGCAGCTGAGAGAGAAGATACTAGAATATACTCATTTCTTTTATCAACAACATTAGACTCCTCATACCTGGTATTTCTGGTCCTTTTAGAAGGTTGATTGTTTCCTCCAAAGTGAGCCTTCCTCTTTCCTTTGGATTTGTCATTTCTTCGATTCCCATTCCTTCGGTTGTTGTTGTTATCGTCACTATCGGGAGAATCCTTCTTGAAGGGGCATTCTCTAGCATAGTTTCCAGTCCTATGGCAGGTGAAACATTTACCCTTCTTCTCTTGAGTCTTAGTCCTTCCTTTGTCCTTAGAACCACCACAGTTCTTCTTTCGGGAATGAGCAACATAGGCAACATTTCTTTCATTATCAAATTCCTTCATCCTTGATTCTTCTTGCATACATCTAGACAGAAGCTCATCAAAGTTAGGAATGGTATTATTGTTGAGAATGGTAGTTGTGAATACTTGCCATTCATATGGAGTCCTCCAAGTGCGGTGAGAACCATCTCACGATCAGCTATTGTCTCCCCAATAGCTAGCAGATTGTTCCTGGTTTCGGTCAACTTCATAAAGAAAGTTTGAATAGACTCGTCTCGGCCCTTCTTCATATTCTTCAACTTGTTCTTGAGGAATAGCACTTGGTTCACATTGTTTACTCGGAACATAAGTATCAGTTTGTCATACATCTCCTTGGATGTGCCTAGTTCAGATATGTAGGCAACCAGACTCTTATTTATGGATTCCCTGATCAGCAGCTTTGCTCTGATTTCTCCCTTCTTATACTTGTTTCTAACAGCAACAGAGGCATTTGATGGAGGTTCTTGAATCTTCCCTGTCACATGATCTAGGAGATCATGATCTTCCAATTTGAGATCTAATAACATCTTCCAGGCATGGAAGTCATCACTTCCAGTCAGCTTGTCATTCTCCCTGAATTCAAGACTAGTTGCTTGGAACCCATTTCCTTCGATGATGATTGCTATAGATAGAGTTTGTCTTCACCTCAGCTCTGATACCATGTAAAGTTTTGTAGATGTTCTATGCTAAGAGCAATTTCACTTTTCTCACAGCAATCATACAAGTAGTTAAGCAAAATGCAGATAGAACATATAAGCAGATCTTACAGAAGACAAATCAGAAACAGTAAAAATGTGTGTGTTCGTTTCGGCGGTCAACAGGATGCTCCAACCAGCAAAGTCTCCTTTGGTCAATCAGCCCAGCATGTGTCACAACAACCCTCCAACCAGTAGATGAGTCAACCCAAGTCAATTCTCCAAAAGTCAACGCTGTCCTGAAAAGTCAACGCAGGGGCAGCAAGCTAAAAGTCAACTCAGCAGCAAAATGGTCAACCCTTTGACCTCGATTTTTGTGCCAGCTAGTACGGCCTCCAAAAATCGAACCTTCCACCAATTTTCAGCTTGATTGGACCAAGCGTTGACCAAAGTCAATGCTGGTCAAACTTTCTGCGAAACCCTAGTAGCAGAAAATCCGTACGGTCTGTCCTCTTCGTCCTTCCCACGTGTCGCTGAAATTCGTCCTCCAGGTAGCTCGTATTCTCTAAGATGAGAGAGGAAGATGTGAGTTGAATTGTGATAAAATTCTCTCCAACTTTTCCTGTATTTATATCCATCAATGAGGGTGTGTGACACATCTGTTGGGCATGTGAGCCTACATTACAAAACTGGCTGACCTTGCACATATAATTTATTAAGAATCATAAATTCAAAATATAAGTTCTGCTCATCGGATTAAGACTATTTTTATATGGATTTTACACCTCTCAGAAAGAGGAATCCAACAAAAATATTAGCCTCTTAATCTGAGCATCAGAACATGGAGTTTGGACCTAGTTGTCCAAATTTAACACATGACCTTTGGCAAATTGGGTTGAAGATACAACTACTAGTCAAGGCTAATTGGTTTTCTAGGGAAAAGGTAGAGGGGAAATTTCCTCACCTCATTCAATAAAGCTTTTGGGGACCAAAAACCTCCCAAAATGGGAAGGTATGATCCATATTGGATCATCATATAATTTTTCATCTATCTCAATGCTTTCAAAGTGGAAATATCGGAGGAATCAAGCCTACAGAAGCAATTTTATCAACGGGGCCCAGTTTGGAGAATTGGGGTCTAAAACCTTCCAAGGCCATTTTGAGTCCTTAAATGATGTTTTTTGGGGAGGTGAAACTTTCTCACCTAAGTTCAAGATCCGGTGACATCATTCTACACTCAAAATCCTTTCCAATGATGCAAGAACCATGTCAATAAAAATTTGTATGCAAAAGTTATGCCTCCTAGAAGTTGACTTACCGTGTTTGACCACCATGGCACAAGTGGATGACACATCAACCCTCATTACTCATGGAAAAGGGGCTGGCCATATGAGGGCTATGACTAAGAATTTAGAAGGGTCAAATTTGTAACTCTATCTAAGTGTTGAAGAAGTCAAACGTGACCCCTAGTTGGCCATCGAGATATGTTATAACCGGGACACTAGGAGGAAAAGTGATTCCATTCTATCTGATTGTATGTTGTTCCATAGTAGAGTAGAGCAACTAGGAGCGGGAGTAAGAGAGCATAGCAGAGAGAGTTAGTGTTCTATAGCAGCATATCATACCATAGGTCTTCGATGACTCCATAGAGAGTGCCTTCTCCTTTGTACTTGCATTAATTCCATTCCAGACAAAAGAGAGCAAAGCAACCTCACCTTTTCACTGGGTTTTCTCTCCTAAGGGTTCCCAAAGCATATCTTTGTGTTCATTGTGATTGGTGCATGATTGTTTTTATTGTTCTCTATTTTCTGCATTTTATCTATTTCATGCATAAATAACAAAACCTTAATTAACAAATCCGGAATATAAAGGAATTTAACCTTCATAGTATAGATTTCAATTTATATCAAATCTATTATGGTGAACTATCTGGCGGATATCCATGGCAGTTTCTAGATCAATTCAAGAAGGACTACTTTGTTGGTTGGTTTCAATGATTCTAATTGGGTTGGTGACTTGATGATTGAAAGTCTAATGCAATATATGTTTTCAATCTTTGTTCTAGACCCATCACTTGGCCTTGTAAGAAGCAATAGGTTCTTTTTCTTTCTTCAACAGAAGCAGAGTACCAAGCAACAATTAATACAAGTTAAGAAGCCTTGTGGCTTAGACAGATCCTTTCAAAGTTAGGATTCTAGCAACAACATCCAACGCCACTCTGTTATGGCAATCAAAGAGACTATCAAGCTTGTCAAATATTCAGTTCAACATCAATGTAACAAACACATGCACTTCATCAAGAAGCTTATCCAAGATTGTGTTTTCAAAGTGCTCCTTTGCCCTACAGACGATCAAGTTATAGATATTTTGTTATAGCTCTAATACCACTTGTTATAGCTCTGATACCACTTGGTATAGATCTGATCCACAAATATATGATAGTAATAATATACCCAAGAATAATCACCAAAAATAACAAGACCAAAATAGATAGAAATGCTTCTTTATTATCAAACCCTTAAGGTACGGCAACACCATACATTCACTCCTTAAGGATGGAGAACACTCCACAAGCCATATGCTTGTACATACAATAATCCTTCACACAATTCCTTGACACCCTCCATGTGGAGTCTCTAGCCTCTATATAGGCCTCATACATACAATACCATGGATCATTACCATGGTTCTCTTCATACCATCGACTAATACCATGGGCCCATTACATTAATACTAACTACTTGTGGTCCCTTACATGATATGGGTTAACCACCTTATTTATTACTATGGCCCATCCCATTATTACATTATTACCTTGGGTACCTTCCTTTGTAACCATATTACCCCCCCTAGGTATATAACATATTTTCATAAATCTCTTACAAAATAAAGTTTTCCAAACTTTGAGCTATGTTAGGAGTTAAGGAAGTTGTTATTAAGGGGGGATGGGCTCTAATGCCTCCCTCCTTCTCCTATTGTGTCACATTTATAAATCCTTCAATCCTTGAAGGGGGGCGTTAGGATATTTAAACACTTAATCGTTAGTGAAGATCAACTTGGTCTAATGTGTTTTTATGTAATCTATATTTGTAGTTATCCAGTCCAATAGTCATGATATGCTCTAGACATAAAGTGATTCAACGATTCATATTCTCCTCGATACCAATGGCTATATTGATCCATGTCTTAACACTTGATTGGTCTATGATCTATATTTAAAGAGAATGGAGGGTCTATTACTGAGATCAATTGTGAGAAATTCTTATGTAAAACATTTTTTTTGCATTAATATATTGCCTCAAATGGTCATGTTGGTTGGTGCCACGAATTGTTTCCCACTTTGAGGGTTTTAGCCACATAAAACATTGGTGGTAGTTCTATAAGTAGTTGCTTAAGGTGTTTGACCTATATGGAAATACCCTATTTTCTCAAACACTTAATACACCCAACAATCATTTGTGTTCCAACAAGGCAGACTTTGTGCCATCATCTTGGACTTTATCTCGATGCTTATGAAGCCTAATGTGCAAGGATGTGCATTCTTCATGCCATAAGTGCACATCACATGGAATTATCTTCCTCAAGAGGATTCTTTCATGTTATCCTTCATCCCATGAACTTTCCAACAAGCTCTTATTTTCTCAATTCAGCATTTTGTCGCCCAAGATATGGTCTATGTAAGTCAGAGCTACATTATCCATCAGATCTCTATCCATTTAATCATGGTTGTTAGATCTGGTGTGAGAATATCAATATTACATGCATCGCATGGAGAGATGAGATGCTTTCTACTTATAAATTTAAACATGTTTCCATCATACTATGTGTGTCAAAGGGTCTCCATGCCTCCTCCCTCATCCAGACCCGTGAGTTAATTTTAGGTCTACATTTTCAACCCCATGTGGCAAGCCATCTTCTCAATGCCACCTACTAGTTTGCCCTTTGTGCCATATCATCATGGTTGACACCTGCCACACAACAATCAACTGCCACCTATCTGCTACAAAGTCTGGCTACACATTACCATAGTGCAGAATGTGGATGGTCTGAGTATGGAGGAACATGGGTCAAATGCAAGCACATGGATGGGAAGGATAGGTTACCTCCACCCTTTTCCCTAATGAAATGGCTAGGGTGGAGCAAGGGCAAAAGATAGTGTGAAAGCAAAATGGGATCTTGAGGTGGAGTTAAGTTGCAGCAGAGACAAGCTGCAGATGGAGAGGGGAGATCACTTTTGCTCTCCACCTTGGCCAGATGTAAAGTTAGCAAGAAACTATTGGGAACAGAGGAGGGGCTCTCTGCAACTCCAACTTAGGCAAAAAACAAAATATTTGGGGCGGAAGATGGACTCACTGCAATGTCAATTCATTAGCCCACACCCAAAATTAAAGATCTAGCTCTAAGGGGCATTTTCAAAAGAACACTGACATTCTTGATTTCTGCCATGGGGCAATATTTAGAATTTTGCTAACCCTTCACATGAGAAGCCCTGAAAAATATGACTTGTTATTTTAAGGGCTAACAGCTACCTTTTTGGTAAAAAGAAATTATGTATTTAGTTTCAACTTTCTACATCATTAAGGTTTTAAATGCCAGTGGCATTCAGTGATTGAAACTGCTTGTCTTGATGTATAAAAGGCTGACAAATGAAGGTTGCTTAAATTGTATAGAGGATGGCAAATTGTAACAATTTTTTCCAATCAACGAGTGTATGTGAATGACAGCTTAGCCTTCCAGTTGCAAAGAAACGTTTAGAAATGTAGAGTAATAGAGAGTGAAATAGCCCTCTTACCATTTGCACCCCATCATTTTCCTCCATCTTCAAAATTTGGACAGGCCTGCAGATTGAGAATTGAATACGTCATTGAGAATTTATTTATTCACTAGCTAACAGCAAAATTCTCAAAGAAACCATTTATTTAGAGTTGGAAGACCCACATGTCAAGTGGACACAACAACCAGCATTTCTCCCCTTGGGAGCTGGAGAAGATTCTCCTAACCATGCACTCCAACGTCCGCTGATTCGCAGGATCCACCTGTTGAGCAAGCCAATCCTTCCACCTTTAATCAATCAGACAAATGAGGCCTACAGATACGAATTGAATGTGTGATACAAAGAATTTAAAAGCATCCCTGGTTCCCTATTGAATATGCATCATAGGCACACATACACAGCATAAACTCTGCTACCACATAGTTAGTATTCTACTTAATTGAACACTATAGTATGTATCTCCAGGCCAATGCTGAATTTAGATGTGTATGCCAGTCTGACTTTTTTTAATATACTCCTGAGAAAACATAAAAGGAAAAAACAATAGTAGGAGCTACCAATGGAAAGGTGGGATGGAGATATTCCATTCAAACCTGAGTTTGATTTGCATCTTGGTTTGGTAACTTAGAAAATGAACAACTAAATAATGTACAACAGTAGGAGCTTTCAATGGAAAGGTGCGGTGGACGTGATTCCATCTAAACTGGAGTTTGATATGCACCTCGGTCGTTTGTTGAAAATTAATATCTATGCAATATAATTGGAGGTGCTTTACACCCTAGGGTGGGACTGAACCATTCTTAAAGGGAGGATCTTGGCTAAGTGGTGTAGCATTAGCTAGACATGTCCATGGATCCCCTTACAAATTAGCTAAGTGGAATACAAGGACATATCTGTCTAACACTGTAACTCACTCATTTCCAGACCTGCGATTACATTTCCATTGCTAAGAAGATAAGCACATAAGCGTATGCTCTTTTTACTGCTATAAAACCAGGTGCAAACCCCAAAAAGTTTTGAAGCGTGCCCTCTGGCTTTTGGATCTCAATGCTAAAGAAATTGCGGAGATTTAAAGTTGCCCTCTCATTTTTACATCTAGACGCTTAATAAATAAGGGGTGAAGATGGACTTATACTAGTTTATACACAAAGTAGAGTGTAGCGAAGAAATACAATAACAGTAGTCCGCTTCTCGGGAGGAGCCATTAACAAAACCCTTCCGGAGTCATCCACCACAAACCCTGCTGGAGGGCTTGGCAATGGGATATGATGAACATGACTCGTATTATCTTCTGTGTGCTCTGCCGTTCGCACTTGCTTTTTCGTGGGAGTTGGACGCTTTTGAGGATTTAATGTCGATTCCCTCTGAGTCCTAGCCCTGTTCTTATTACGACTACTCTGCTTGGCAGCAGCACAACAAAGCCCATGAATACGGCGTGTTCCCTGTTTTAAGAGCTTTAGTCCTGGTCGACATTGATACTGATCCCGAATGGATATGAATGAAGTTGAATATGAATGAAGAATAGAGGGCGCAGCAGTTTTCATCATCTTATTCTGCAAATTCAGACACTTTGAACATTGCTGTCAATCCAAGCAAACGGAAAATGTTCTCAACATGACTTCCATTTCAAATCGAAATGGAGACTTCCAGAGACAGCGTTCGCGTCTATCCTCAATTTCTATTTTAATGCTCCATCTACTACAAAAATTTTATTTGTTTATATGCCGATTACAAAATCTATTTTTATTATCAATATAAATGGTTAAACCATAAAACGAAATAACATAACGAGATCCATACAACCTACAGTGATGACAATTGTTCTTTTGAGTTTTGGATGAATTTAGGTTATGTATTTTATTATTATACTTGCCGCCTCATATTATGCATTGGTTTTAGATTTACCATGGTCAAATTTATTAAATAAAATTTTATTTAATAAAATAAAAATTTTGGAGTTTATTTTTTATTTATGGTAATTTTGTTTATTAATATTTATTTGGAATATTATTGGCTATAATTTAAACATTTTATAGGTTATATTTTGTAATTTGTTATAATTTATAGTATAATGGTAAGGTTGGAATATTAATGATTACTATGGTATATTGGACATTCATTCATTTATCAAATAAATTGAGGTGAAATCTTGATTTGTGTTATTATGGTATATTGCACACTCATCCTTTTGTCAAATAAATTGAGGTGAAATCTTGATTTGTGTCATTTAAATTATATATGGATTCAGCAAACGCACTTAAATTGTGCAGGTGTTACTCATCAAACTTGTAATTTTAATAAATTCTTGCAAGATTTTAGAGAAATTAGACAAAAAAACCCAAGTGGAAATCCGATTAAATTTAAATTATTTTTGAAAATTATATTGTAATTATTATTTTTATTAATTTTATTTTAAAAATTAATATATTTTATAATATATATAAATTTATAATTTATGAAAATTAATAATATTATTTTTTTACTGATGGATTCAAAATTATCCCATACTACATAATTTGATGATTATTTATATTAGGTTAATAATAAAGACATATACAATTCATAATTAAGTGATATGTAATATGTTTAAAAAAAAATTATGAGAGTGACAAAAACATTAATAATATATATAATTAGTATTTAATAAATTAGTGTTTTTATTAAAAAATAATAATTTCATGTAAAACTTATAATTATATTAATTAAAATCAAGAAAAACATTAAAAAAAAAAATTTTTTTTTTAGAAAATATTTATGCATGGTCTTATATCATCATTCGTTTAAATTTTAAAATGTTACAAAAAGTAGTATTTTCCTCGTTTATTCATCTATTCAATAGTTTTTTACTTTAATTTAGGAAATGAAATGATATTTTAAGATCCTCGAAACTAAAAATAGTCTATGAGACCATTAGTTTCCTGTTTTTTGCTTTTTGTAATTCAATCATTTTCCTATTCAAATTGATGATGAGTTGGTCCAACCTTCCAACAATCCCTTCGCTAAAAAGACAATGCCAAGAAACTGATGCTAACATGTTCTCATAACTTTCTCTGATGTCTTTGAATTCATCACATTCCAAAATGAAATGTTTTTCCGATTCCACAGCCCGCAAAATGTACACACTCATTCTTCCCGAGCTTCTTTAGGCTTTTTCCATCATCCTATTTCACACCGAAGTTGATGTGACTTGGTCCTTAATTGAGCAATAAGAACCTTTTCCCTCCACGCACACGTAAGGTTGAATTCCTCAATGTAATATTTCTTATTTCTACCCAACTCTTTTCTGCATACCTTCTTACGAAATTTTTTCATATCAAAATCCTTTAGCTCCTTGCTATTTGTGGGAGAATTGAGGTAGATATTCCATTATTGCATCTGTGTGTATATGTATTTAAACTAAGGTACCAACTACTATGTCGCACTTGTTAATTTTTAGTGAAGGGTAGTGTTTTTTTTTCAAAAAGAAAAAAAATATTGATGATTTTCATTAAGTTGAAAAAGACAAGTACATGAAAGGAAATGATATAATAATAATCAGGTATCTACTAAAAAAATTAATGTTTTACCATATATTACTAATGTGGTCAATTATATCTATCTTAACATAGTTTAAAAGTTCCAAATTTAAAACATGCATAATCTAAATCAGAGTCATCCCTTATTAGGGAGCCAAATTTATCTTAATTTATCTTACGCATATATAAAACAAATTGATATAAAACAAAATGGCATTATGTAACTAGGAAACAAAATGAAAACAAAAGTAGTGGAGACAATTAGTTTATTTGAATGGAGCCTTCCTCCATGATGTAGTCATTGGAGAAGACCTCATAAAAAAGAATATCCTACCCTCAGATCAAGTCCCTTTCAGGAGAGAGAGTTTGCAACCATGTTGAACTCTCTCAAGCTATTACTGAAGTTAATAGTCACAAAAGACTTCAGTAATAGTCACAAAAGACTTCTTCAAAGTTTCTATGCGAACCATCTAGTTCACCATATTGGGCGCATAGATGTTTGCCAAGCCATTTATCCAATTGATGATAACTTTAGCATCTCCAAAAATAAGGGTTAGTGACATATGTATGAGACAAATAATTTTGGTATAGGGAAAATGGTTTTTTGTAGGAATTTACAGGGTAAGTTCCTCAGACAGAACACCAAAGGACACCGCTCACAAATAGATCACAGATCAATATACCAGTATTTTTGACATGGTTAAAACCCTCAAAGAGGGAAACAGTCCACGACCTGAGCCAACGCGGCCACTTCAGGCAATTTATTAATAAAAGAATGAAAATTTACATAAGCTTCTCTCATGCACGGTTAACCTACAAATGACCCTCCATGCGCTTTAAATAGAATTCATGGACCAATCGGGGTTAAGCCACGGATCAAG